>CAOKZL010003074.1:0-129091 GCA_948472985.1 Iguana delicatissima
ATGCTTGGTGAGAGACCAAGAGCTTTGCTCTTCCCCACCTAACAGACTCCTGGTTTAACCAAACTCACCATATCCAAGCACCAGGATCACCAGCACTATCATCACCCAGACCATAATCCCTGCCAGGAACCGGAGAAGACGATGAAGATCAGGCTAACCACCATGGCAAGCACCAGGCCTCTGCAAAGGCAAGACAGTCACCAGAGGGGTTCCTGAGTTGCTCCTCCACAAATAGAACACAACAGAGCTAGAACTGTTACTTCTTGGATTACAAATCCCCCACCTCCAATGGCCACTGGTTTATTTCCTGGCTTGAAAAAAGGGCCTCTCAAAACAGCACAGGAGGATGTGGTAAAACTGCCCCACACCTAGAGGATGGGAGGCATTTTGAGTTTTAAAAAGTAAAAAAAATGTGGCATAACCTATCAAGTTGACTTCACTCCCTGCCATATTTTAAAATGTTGCCCTGTCATGATGATGCGAATTCTTCTGGATTATTTTATGCTTTAGGATACTTTATGTTTATACAGAGCTTATTCAGTGCTGGAAGCATATGTTATCCCATGGTAATGAGTGACCTTCTTGGAACAGACAGATGCTTTGCTTACCTCATTGTTTCTTCTGCCACCAAAAGATTTCAAATTCTACAGTTATCACCAAGTATAAAGTAAAGTTAGGTGAAAGAAGCCCAGCTATCCCAACTACAAACATGTGGGTTAACCATCTAATAATCTAATTTGCATCTGTGTGTGTTTGATGCAAATTGCACGTTTTTAATAGGAGAAAGCAAGACTAGCCTAAACCAAACCAGATAAAACACATAAATCTCGGTTTTCTTGAGATGCAGCTAAGCCTTCACATAAATTTGTGTACAAACTGATACCCAGAAAAGTATCTCTTCCATTCTGTCAGTTTTGTAAGAGCTAAGCAAGTCCCCATTACATGCTTCAGCTGTCCTGACAATTTCATTTTCTTTAGGTTCAAGAGCCTCACACATGCCTCCTCTACTCAAAGTTGAGCAAATGATGCATGTGTGAGGCTCCTGAACACCACAAAAGAGGGTGAAGACTACATAATTCCACACATCCATGTATGTTGAAAGAACAGCACCTATTCTATTGTGCTGCTTTTCCCTGGGTCTCCCTCTAGCCAGACACTGATTTCCTTCTACACTGAAGCTGGGGTGTTCATAGTTCTCTGCTCACATTAGTATCCAGTACCAGGAAACAGTGTAATCTTCAAAGATCTTCATTGCCACTTGTCTTGCCTCAAGAACCACATTTGCCTTTCTGAAATTAAATGGAGCAAGAAATTATAAGCAAAGGAAGAAGGAAAAGGGAGCATCAATTCAACCAGACACAGTGGACCCCAGAGTGTGACAGGGGCTCTTTAAATAGAAGCATGCCATTCCTACCTCCTTCTCCAGCCCAAGTTGTGAATAGCTTAATGCAGGCTGCATATATACTTGGGTCACTTATTTATTGCTGAAATGCAGGCCAGGAGAAAACACTGCTCCGTTCTTATACCAACCACTCCCAATTCTTCTCTGTCCTACTATCTAGAACTTTTCATAAGTTCCAGAAAAATATAGTTTTTAGTTTGTTTCACGCTAGCCTAAACCATGCAACTGGACTGAAAGTATACAACAATAACTCAGTCATTATAATATTTATGACAATTATTGAAGAGGTTTTGTTTTCATTCTCTGCTCCTTGATTTAAGACATATCCTTGACCTTGGGAGAAAGGTTTGTCTGTCATTCTCTACTGCATGGCTCAAATCTAGATGGCTCATAATCTGTTTTGACTTTTTGTTTAAAGAGGCAAGTTTCTAGCCCTCGTGGTGATGAACATAACACCAAAGATATTCATTCTTGTCAAGAAAGCTGCAGAGTTTGGAGACAGTGAGTGCAAACTTTATAGTGTACCATGAAATGGTACACACACAATATCATTATACAACTCTTTTTAAAAAGCAAAGATTCAAAGAAGACAAAATTGGCTCAACCTCTGCAAACCACGCATCAGTTTTTAAAAAACCTCTGGAAAAGTCCTAGTGCAGATCCAAGAAACCAGTACAAATAGCCCTCCAAAAAAGTGGAACAAATGGATGCAGAACAAACCATCAAAACGCAGGATTAAAAAAAAATCTGACAAGTTGTATTGTGAGAATTCACACTTCTTTAGAACAATCAGGAAGGGTTCCTGGTTACATTTTTAAAAAGTCAGCAGTGGAATTAGTTTTACTAGCTAGCCCAAATTAGTCTCAGCCCCACTATCTATTCTCAACAATCCTGTTATCTTCCTAATAACCCAATCCTTGCCATCTGTGACCCCCACCCCCCCAAAAAAACACCTTTACCAGTTCTGGGACAAGCAGGACAATTTGTGCAATCGGAATACTCTAAGCTAATTAAACGGACTAATGAAAATCTGAAAAATGTATAATCCAGGCATAAATTTTCATTGATATACATATCAATTTCCCATCCCATCACACATCACCGCAAATGCACAAAAACTGACTTGGCCCCTTCTATGAGATCCGTCACATTTCTTGTCTTCCCACGTCCATCCTCAAAGGTGGTCTTGTTTCCAACCATGATGACTCCTTTCTTAGCATTGATAGCAGGTAAACATCTGCGAGCCACTGCAGATCAAAACATACACACACAAAAATCAGATGCGCGTGTACCCTCTTCCTTGTCTTCTGGTGGAGGTTCCCTTTGTAAAGGGCCAGGAGGCTGACAGGAAAGCTGCCATTCCCCTGTTCTGATAGCAATGAAGACAATGCAAGAAGAAATTAGGATTTTTCCGAGTAAAAAGGGAAATAAATATTTTTTGCAAGCCACTGTGAGTCACAGTTTAGGAGAAGAGGTGGGATATAAATAAATACAATCATCATCATCTATTATTACCATTGACTAGGACTAATTATTTCCCACAAACTGGCATGGTGGTGGTGGTGATGACTATTATAGAAGGTTTCTAGGTGTTATAGTCCAAAAGGGTAAGTTTCCACATTATAACTAGTTGCTCCCTCTGAGAGTTGAGGAAGAGAAGTACAGCGGATCCAATGCAGATGCAAAAGTTCCATTCCAGGAATCCCCACAAATACCAGAAATTGCAAATGCTTGCATCCTATTATATTCAATAGTGGTGATGTGCGCATGAACACTTCAGCACATAGGGCATGATGCTCTGTGGTAGCTCAAAATCACAGATCTTGGAGGTCACAGATAATGAGGGCCACCGAACTTCCAGATTGGATCTGGATATGATATGCTGGAAATATATAGGAGGAGAAAGTTGAAAAGGAATAAGTCAGTAACATACACCAATCCCTCTGATCCACTTGTAACGTGGATTGTGAATCTCAGTGGAAAATTAGGCATCTACTGAAGTACTTTCTAATTCAAGATAGGTTGTCAAGGTTTCTTATGTGCATTACAAATACATTGTTAGAAGAGGTCTTAGCATCCATCCTTATTGAGTGCCAAGTATTCACCCAGGGATATATTAACCTAAGCTCTGGGTTTAGGAAGTTGGATAAACACTGATGATTAAAAGGATCTCAATTTTAGAAACAAGCAATAGGGCTCATAGTACAATGTTAAAGGTTGCGAGAGGTCTCTGGACTGCTTCGAAGCATCTGATGCGATATCACTAAGCTTGCTTAAGGGTTTGGCTGATCCAGAATCTGATTTTCATGACTCAATTACAAACTGGACCAGGGAGAGTCTCTGTCCATTACAATCTAGAAATCACACCAAAGCATCATCTTCAGGCTACTTTGGGACCACACTGGGTTGCCAACTTTTAGATTTCGAAAATTTTGATTACAGGGCAAGCTACGGGACCACATAAGGAACTATGTAGAAGTGGAATGCCCATAGCTATGGCTGCCGCATCACCACATTATTCTGTCCCCACACACCTTAAGTTCATCAAACAGAAAGTGCTGCTGGGGTCAGCACACATGTGAATTCTGCCATTCAGCATGTGACAGTGTCTAAAATTGTGTGCTGGAATCTGCAATCGGCCATATTTTGCCTAAGTGTGCAGTTTCAATACGAGGAGCAGTTTCAATATGAGCACTGAGTGAAAATGTTGCTAAGTCACACTGATTTTACTCAGTAAGTCATGGGAACCAAGCTGTTTTTAATCTGGCAATCACCCCGAACACCTGGCTTTAAAACACACACACATGCACACACTCCTCCAAAAAAGTCCTCTGGTGACTGGCTCAGAGGCCACAGTAAAACAAAAACAAAAACACATCCAAATTTCACATCTCCACTCCCAGGTGAATTGGCAACCTTCATGAATCTGTGGCATCTATAGCAACTAAGGGCAGCACCTCACATGGTAACTGGGTGAATGCATAAGGCAAAGCACATTGTGGATCTGAGGTTTTGCCCTAGCCTAGGATGCATGTGCTGGTTCCTCAGCAGCTTATCCTTTTCTGAGAGTCCCAATTCTCATGGTCCTATGCTCCCCATGGAACAGGAGACCACATTAACCTGATCTACTCTAAGAAATCCAACTGGATTCCAGAACTTTGAAGTGACGCATCCATTTGAGAGTGCCACCACAGCAGTGACTTCACATCTGGGAAAGCTTAAAGTGTACTTAGGGAAAGTGGGATACATATATGGGATCCAGCCATGTTCCTCCTAATAGGTGAAGGACAGCCAGGAGAACCCAGGAATGTTGCATTCTGAACACTGTTGCTAATTTTGAACATATGAAGATGGAAAGTTCTGAGGTCCGAACTGACTACAAATAACCAACAATGAGCAAGCTGCAATGAGCAAGAGGACACAGAATCAAGTTCTCTGAATTTTTTAAAAAAGGATACGCATTCATTCATGCATGCATTTTGGATAGTTTCTCAAGAAAGCAGCTGAGTAGGATGTACTGGGAAGAGACTATTTTCCTCCAAAAAAACAAGTGAGCTGAAGTTACCAAGAACAAATCTATGAACACATCTGCCTCCCAAACATAGCATAAACAAAACAGATTTCTGTAGAGCCACCATTGTGGGAGCCTGTATGTAGAAAAACACAGATTTCTTCTGACTGTCAAGGTGCCTGGCAAATGCTGCAGCTGGCTGATTGCATTAAAATGGCTGAGCTGCTCAAGAAACCAACATCAAATCCCCCGGCTTCCCCTGACCAGCTTGCTTGCCAAGGCAGACTCACAGGGCTTGCTTGGAGTCAGCATAGCTGGGCATTCACCATCTCTCAAAACTTCAGGTGGACTCTGGAACAAAGAGAGAGATAGGTGCACTGATTAATTCCTATCCAGAGAAGGAAGTCCTGCACATCCTGGCCCAGGAAGAACAAATCCAGAAGGGCAATAAGAGCCCAGCTTTATATGTGGACCAGTTCTCAGTCATTACCTGTCTATACAGCTCACTCACTTTTCTCAGATCTGTAAATCCTGGGACACAGAACTGCTGATAGTATTTAAGGTCCCCAGTAGCTGTAGGATCAGCACTGTAGGCTTGCAAGTAGGTGAGAAACCGCTCTGGGCAACTGCTTACACAGATCTGAAAAGAGTCCCAGGAAACATAAAAAAATTCAGGGTGTTAATGTGAACACCTATTTTCAATGAAGGCATCAGCACAGAGGTGAATTCCCAGCCACAATGGATCTTATGAACACTTATCAGGTAAGCAGTTCAGAGCTTGTGAGACGGGCTTCTTGGACTCTGTCAGAATCGTCCCAGATACTATGCCCACTGGCCATACCAGCTGAGTAATTCTGAGAATTGTCAAGCAACTTTTCCAAGCATACAAAACTTTTAGGAATTTTAAAACCCTATTAAAACATCCTAGGCAATTACACTGCTTTTACAGTTACTATATAAGGTCACTGCACTGCAATATTGTCCCTTCAACACACAACGTGCCTCTGATACACTCTTCTTCTGGCTATCTACATTCTGCTGTATTTCTTTCACCTGATGTGACAAGTCTGGATGTGATACTGGATGAATTGAACTTTTCCTCCAATAGGCATCCATAGGACCAAATGCTAAAGGAGGAACCAGGACAGAACAATATAGACTCCTTGAGTTTGGGTGGTAAAACTCAAATATTCCATATGATATATTAATTAATACCATATATACTCGACTATAAGTCAAAAATTTTAGCAAAAAAATCAACCTTAGAAATTGGACTGGCAAATTCAAGAGTAAATGATGCTCTGTAGGAGTTGAATATACAGAAAAGGTGTATCATAAGGTTTCTGAAAAACCATCCAGGCCTCTGGGAAGACTGTGCTGCTTCAGAGCAGGGATGAGGGAGCAATCCTCACAAACTCCTCCCAGCTTGAAGAGCTCTACGGCCTTTTTGTTTCTCTCTCAAACTGGATAGCTGGCCTCTGCACACCTGAAGCCAAGAGGAGTTTGTGACAATCTGCTCCCTCAGCCCTCCTCAAGCAGCACTGGCTCCCCATCACTTCCAGCTTGAGGCATGCAGAGGCCAGCTGCCAGCTTGGGGGAGAAGCCAAAATGCCCTCGAACCCTAGAGCTCCTCAAGTGGGGAGGAACTTGCAATGATCCAGTCCTTAAACACCCCGCCCCCAACAACCATCACAGGCCTCCTAGCAGGAATCTCCAACAAATCTTTGGAAAACTCCAGTCAAGTTTTAATTTGTTTGTTTAGAATCACTACTACAGTTACAAACATTTGGTTATACAGTACTAATTCAAGCTACAGATGCCAAGCACCATCTTAGAAGAGGCATGTTCCCATTCTTCATACTCAACATCTGAGAACTAAACTTAAAACTACATGTTAGGTTATATTTTACTAGCAGCAGAATTATATGCCATATGAGTTCACCATACTATATAGTAGATCAAAGAAATAAAATTACAGGACATTCTACTACTCTCAGTCCCACAACAGTATTTCTAAAATACCCCCTTTCCCTCCCTCTAAACAGATTTCTTTTAAACATACCAAATTAGCTATAGATTCTAATAATTTTACAACGAAAAACCAAAAACCCAGATAACATTAGTAGAGCAGCAAAGCACATCTGTTAATTAAGATCTCCAAACAGTTGGAAAATTATGTCAAATCTTAAAGACCCTGAAAATTTCTTAAATAAATATTCTCATTCTTACAATGCACAGACTCTTCATGAAGGCTTTTTGCAAATAGTTGATAAAGTTTAACTGCTTGTTTGTGCATTAACACGATTTATTCACATATACAAAAATACCCAATTATAGGGTATGCTGTGTTGGTAAAACAGATATGAAATGCAGGGAACCAAGAGGGTAGCCCTATGCACCAAGCATGATGAAAACATTGAGGACTCAGAAGTGGACCATCGAGATGACAAGTAATGCCAGGACTCTTATTACACCATGCTGGTGAGAGAATTAAAATGGTTTCAGAATATATTGTACCAAATACTCAGACGCTAGGCCTCAATTGAGAGAAATTTAAAACACAGTTATCTAGGTCAGGATGGAAAACTTGCTGCCTTCTAAATATTGCTGGACAGTAACTCCCAACATTTCTCAACTTCAACTCTGCTGGCTAACGAAGATGGGGGTTATAGTCCAGGAACATCAGGAGGGCTACAAGTTGCTGAACTCTCCTTTACAGTAACTACACCTTAGTTCAATTTGGGGGGTCCTTCCTGTTTCAAGAGGTAACCAATCAGATACAAAGCCCGGTATTTGGTGTGACCTCTGGCTTATCAAGTCCTATACAGCTCAGGTCCATATTGTCTGAGAGGCCACGTTCTCCCACACAAGCAACCTGGCCCTTATCTTCTAAGTGAGAGGGACGCTAGTTACTGTACTGTGGCTTAGTAAGGCTCAACCGGCTGTCATGCAAAGGCCGCCTTTCTATATTATGGTGTACCCACTAACTAGAATGATCTTCTGGTTGAGATTAGGTGGGCTCCTCACACTGGATGTTTCCACAATCAGCAAAAGACCTATTTGTCTCCTCAGAAAATCTTCTGATTTATTTTTCTGACTGTTAGCATTGTCCGTTGCCGATGTTTTAATGAATTCTTTTTAACTGGTTTTACTGGGAGTCTCAGAATTATTTTTTAAGTATTGGTCTTATTTTATCAGTTTATGCTACAAAATGCTTGAAATTCTTAAAATGAAAGCAATATAAGAATGTCAGTAAATAAACAGGAAGCTAGTACCCAGCTCTGCAAAAGCATGAAATGTTCAGATAACAGCTACAATTCAATCAAATGCATTTCAAACGATTAACCAATATTTTCTAGCAAGAGGAATTCCTTCTTTTCCATCAGTGCTACTGAAAGTGGTGGTCGAAGGATGACTGCTAATCCCTGAGCCACCAGCTGCTGGTTCCTGGAGAGCTTCCAAGAAAGAAAGAAAAATGGGCACAAACCAGACCCTGCCACAATGTATGTGGCAGAACCTGCCAGTTTGCCACATCAAACACCTTAAGAAGCACTGTTTTATACGATGCACACAGTAGCCATCATCTTCAAAGAAGCATGTATGAGACTGCTTCCCTCAGACCATCATTTGATAGTAGACTGGTTTTCAAGGCTGCTTGCCTTCATTTTGCATCATCTTTTCACCTCCTCCTCTGGTCATTTCGAACAAAAAAGGGTATCAAATCACAGAACCATAGAATCATAGAAATGTAGAGTTGGAAGAGACCACACAGGCCATCCAGTCCAACCCCCTGCTATGCAGTAACACCCTCAAAGCACTCCCGACAGATGGCCATCTAGCCTCTGCTTAAAAACCTCCACAGAAGGAGACTCCACCACACTCCAAGGCACATTCCACTGTCGGACAGCCCTGACTGTCAGGAAGTTCATCCTGAGGTTCAGGTGGAATCTCCTTTCCTGCAGCTTGAATCCATTGCTCCTTGTCCTGGTCTCCGGAGCAGCAGAAAACAAATCCTCTCCCTCCTCTACAATGGCATCCCTTCAAATATTTAAACATGGCTATCATGTCCCCTCTTAACCTTCTCTTCTGCAGACTAAACATCCCCGGCTCTCTAAGTCTATCCTCATAGGGCATGGCTTCCAGGCCTCTCACCAGTTTGGTCGCCCTCCTCTGGACTTGCTCCAGCTTGACCATGTCCTTCTTGAATTGGGGTTCCCAGAACTGGGCACAGTATTCAAGATGAGGTCTAACCAAAGCAGAGCAGAGTGGTACCAGTACCTCCCTCGATCTAGACACCATACTCCTATCGATGAAGCCGAGAATTGCATTGGCTTTCTTGGCTACCGCATCACACTGCTGACTCATATTCAGCTTGTGGTCTATTAAGACTCCTAGTTCCCTTTCACATATACTGCTATCCAGTCACGTGTCCCCCATCCTATATTTCTGTATTCCACTTTTTCTACCTAAGTATAAATTCACAGAAGCTTGCAACTCTGCCCCTTCCCCTATACACATTGGGCAACATAACATAACAGTTTATATCTGTTTATGAATCGCTACGACAAAATATCACCATCATCTTCAATTCCGTCTTCTTTGATGACCATTAACTGACACAAAGTTCTTTTGCAATTCTGACCTCCCTGGAGAGAATGCCATGGGCTGTATCAAAGACAGAAACTTTACCTGTGTGGTGGGACACTGAAACTCCAGCAGTACCAAAGGGCTGGCACATTTCATAATGTTGAAGTAGAACAAGAAAGGTTTGTTTCTGCAAACAGAAAAGGAGCTATAAAAACATCTAGTCTACTGTTTACTTCTGTCAGCAGGTAGATTCAGGCAATCCAGGAAGTCTGAAATAATGCTGAAGACATTCATTTCCATCTGTTGTTTGAAAAATGATTAGGTAGAGCTACGGAAAATCTAAGTTTTGGATTGCAGCTTCCAGAATCCCTTCACCTGCATAACCAGAAACAATGCAGGCTGGGGGATTCTGGAAGTTACACTCCTAAAAGTAATTTTTCCCCAGCCCCGGGATGAGGGACATCTCTTATGTAAGTAGACAGTCCTGAATCATTTATGGCTACAACAGAACTATAAAGCAACTGACCAGCACTGCTTGGGGAACACAGACAATGCTCACTGTCTCTTCCCACACTAGTTTTCAAAATGGGATGCTGGAGGTCTGGTCTATCTGGATGCCATGCCATTTAACTGCTCAAAGACACTCATTTTAGGGGATCTCCCAGTAAATTTCACAGGCATGTGAACGAGACAAGCTTCCCCCTCCCATTCAGTTTCTTCCCCTTCCTCTCTCTCTCACTGGACTCACAGGACCTCAGCTATCCTTTTCAGGAGCACTGGGGAGGGCAGTGAAGAAGGAAGGACTCATCTGCCGGTCTGCAGAAGTCTGACCTTCCATCTCTAGACTCATTTGGCTCAGAACAGCACTCACAACCCACTGTGGCTAAGCAGAGAGAAAAACAAGGTCCCCCTCCCAATCTCACAGCTTGTTTCCCTGACTTCAGTCTGAGACAGGACACAAATAGTCCCATGACAACTGACTGTAAACAACACACAAGGGGCTTTAACAAGAGCAAAATACCTTGGAAATGTACTAATTGGGGAACAACACAGAATATCTTTATAGTTGTTTTGGGAACCTAATGAGTTACCTCATGGCTAAGACAAACTTGATCCCAGACCTTTTCAGACTGGCACAAGGCCTGGAATCTCCCCACACTGAGGGGGAAAAAAGGAGGGGGCTGCTCTCTCCTGCCCAGCAGAGACAAAATGGGAAGATACGCATGAAAGAGAAGATGCGTGTGCCAAAATTCTTTCTTAACACAAAGGGTCTTACTGATTGCACATGGAGACATTCAAATAACAAGAGGTTTTCTATTAGATACCTACTCATTAGCTGTTCCCTTCTGGCCACAGAACTGGCCACGGCTGTCTGTTGCATAGATCACCTTCCTGGGGTCTCCATGCGTCCACGCTGAAAAGAAGACAGAAACACACAGTTTGACTAGCTGCTTCCCCCGCTCTACATCATGTATCGCCAACCAGATTTCCTCAGAAATTCCTTTGAATTATTAACATAGAGGTCTTTATTTACAACTTTATTTCACCTTTCTTCCAGAAGATCAAGACACAGGGATGTGTATCTGGTTATTAAACATATGAAGTAAAGTAACTTGAGTAACCTATTCAAACCTGCCAAATGACCTAGCTGGCAGCTGAAGCCAAAGTCTAGTCTCAGTTCATGATATTACATACTCTCTCTCTAAAGGTCTCTTAAATGTCTGCATAAACAACCTCAAAATTAAAGCATTTACCTTGTCACCCCACATGGCTCCAACTTTGCTGAGATGTATGCAAATATGTGGTGAAATGCAACACCACAATAATCACATTACATAATATACATGACATCCTTGTTGTTGTTGCTGTTGTTGCGTACCTTCTAGTCATTTTCCACTCAAGGCAACACTAAGGTGAACCTATCATGGGGTTTTCTGGGGTTGAGTCTGTGTGACACTTCCAAGGTCACCCAGTGGGTTTCTATGGCTGAGAAAGGAATTTAATTTAACCCAAGTGCGGGGATGCTTTTCCAATATTTTTTAGCTTGTGGACATGACCGATGCATATGAAAAAAAATGTTTTTAATTGTTTTAAATACTAATGAATTTTTTTTTTGAAGGCACCTTGGGTCTCACTCTGGAAGAAAGGCGACATATAAATATAATAAATAAAATTTCATCATCCAATCTTCTTGAGATGGAATATTTCAATCTTTCCATCTCTGGACAAAAACTAGTCTGGCAGCTGTAAACGTATACTATATGATTCTTTCAAACTTCTTGCCTATCTGATCATTTATCAGTCCCAAAAAGAAAAACTTGGGATTCAAGTGTATACCTTCAGAGTATCATTTAGTAATCAATATATCATAATCCAAAATTTCTATGCTTTCCACATGTCCACCACATATGAAAATGTCCTTTTCTTCTTTTTGCATTTCCAACAAATATTATGAGTTATATACCATCTGTACATAATTTTGTAAAAGTTTTCTCTAAGGTCATAACTGAATGTAAACTATAAATCTCTTATCCACATTTTTCCCATTGTGCATCTGTATATTATGATCTACATTCTCTGCCCATTTAATCATGCAGTTTTCTATTTGATCATCTTCTGGCTTTAATCTTAACAACAAATTATGTATTTTTGCCATCATATACTTATCATCATCACACAATTGCTCTTCAAATTCCTATTTGGGTATTTGAAAACCAAAACATTTTGATCAATTTAAAACACTCAAATAGCTGTCTGTATGCAAACCATTGAATCGCACGATTTTCTTGAATCACTTCCTCATTTGTTTTCATTTGAAGTTGGTCAACTTTCGCAGGGCAAGTTGGCCCCTTTTATAATCCATGATAAAAATTTAAAAGCCATTTCTGTTTGCTCTAAGGCCTGAGGACTTTTCCTCCTTCTTCTCCACTAGTCTCTTTTTTGGAGCTCTGATCTGTAACTTTCTTCCTCCCACTCTCAGGACATCTCCTCCCCCACTCTTGAGACATTGCCTTCAAAATCTTTCCCATATTTCTGTTAAAAAACAAACAAAAACCTTTTGCCTTTCCAACCATATTAAGATTAAATCTTTTCTTTTTGTACCATAGGGTAAGCCTTCTAGATTCACCCATTTGAAATGGATCCCTTGCTGCTTCAACTTGTTGGTTAAAACAGTATATTCCCTACTCCTTCTCAAAGTTCAAGCAGGGTTATCTTTAAAAATTATGGCATTCTTACCACCAACATTCATCTTGTTTAGGTATTGTAATTGGAGCACTCATCTCTTACTTCCTTTCTTACAAAATAAATAGTCACATCTCTTGGTAAGTTTCTTTGTCCATTAATCCAAGAATCCAGTCAATACACTTCATCAATTTCCCAACAAAAGCCTTTTCTTGGATTTCCAAAAAGTTAGCCAAGGCTTCAGTCAGACTTGCATAGGTATTTTCATTTCATAACTCTGGTATTCTTCTGATTCTAAGACAGCTTCCTCTTTGAGGTCAAGTAAGATCACTGCATCCAAATTTTGCTCTTGATCAACTGTTAATTTCTGAGTCACCTCTTCCAGTTTTTGTATCTTTTCTGCCAGCAGTTCTATTTTCTCATTCATCTGTTTCACTACAGTTTTTATCTGAGTTAAAGTCTTACATTTTTATGTTCAATTTTCAAATCCTGTTTAAAATCCAATCTGATTTGATTCATATCTTCTCTTATTCAACTGATCTCCTCTAAAATCATTTGATTTAATTCAGCATCTCTAGGTTGATCCACTGATGTTCTTCTTTCTACATTAGTTGCCTGCACCTGTATCTGCTTTCTAGAGAGCACGTTGACAGCTGTAAAACTGAAATAGCAATTTTTTTTAACGCTTTAAATTTCCACTTCACTACTGAAGATCACAATATAATCTGACATCTCCTCTATTTCCAACAGTGTCAGTTCACTTTCAAATAAGGAAAAAAGGTTTTAGTTCTCAATTTCACCAATGTTATTCAAAGGGATGATGTCTCTAAAGTCACCAGTGCATTTAAAGTCTTTCTTGATTCTTTTTCTTTTTACTTAGTTCTATTACGCTAGACTGTGATTATTTCTTTTTTTTTTTAAGAAAAAGCTAGAAAACAAAAAGTTCCACTTACAAAAGTACAACAGAAATAGTAGTAGTGCCCATCAGCTGGGAGTTAATTGTGCCCATCTGCTTCCTTATGCATCAGATCTCATATCTGGGAGGTTAGGTGCACTTCCAGAGACCCATTTTGGGTCTGCTCTGTGCCAAGATCAGATCCTGGACAACATAGGACCCTCTGAGTCTCCCATGCTGGGGAAAAGTTTCTGTCTGTTTTTAGTACTTCAAACTGAATCCTGCTGCAAAGCTCACAAGGACAAGACTTCACAATGCCATTTCCAACCCAGAAGTTAGGCACCGCACCTTCTTACCTATTAAGTTTCCATTTCCTCACCCTAACTGAAACATCCAATGTTCAGCAACAGTAGTGTTCACCAGAGCCAGAGAAATAACAAGAGCTGCAGGATACATACCCACAACTCCCACAGCGACATAGCCCACAATAGCAACCAGGAGAATGATACAGCAGATGATATCTGTGCAGCCCCTAAAGGAGAAAGTGAATTCATTAAGAGCAGTGCAAGAGTCCCAAGATACGTGTGCTCTTCTCTCACAGCAAGGGGTTATCATTCCCAGTGCAGGCATGAGTGATCTTTTAAAAAAGAAACCCTCAACCACACGGAATGAACTTAAAAATCACATAGATATACTTAATTACAACACAAAAGCCCACCTCAAGCACTGGTGCATTGGGGGAAGAGGACTGGCAAAAGCAAATAATCTCACACATGAAGTGGAAGTAAGCCCACATGTCAACAGCAATGCAAAGGCAAAGAGGGAGAGCTAATACCACCCTGGGGAAAAGAACACACCGGCTTCCACTGACAGATGCATCCGTGCATAACTCTAGGTTGCTGGTTTCCACTCCAGGGGCCCATTCACAATACACAATCATAACACTGTTTTTCCACTTTAAAGGCCATGGCTCTACCCTATGGAATCCTGAGGTCTGTAGTCTCAGAGGCCCTTGGGGAAATAGCTGTTTAGCTGGGAATCCTAAACCCCTCCCCATAAACTGCCAATCCCAGGATTCCATAGAATGGAACCATGGCAGTTACAGTGGAATAATAGCACTGTAACTGTATAGTGTAAATGTGTCCCAGGTTTTAAAAAGAGAAAGTGAGGTGTGGCTGTTGAGTATACAAACCAGATCTTTTCAGTTCTTTTTGAGACACACCAACAGTGAAAACAAACAAAGTAGTCCACACTTGAAAACAAACAAGTCTACTGAATTTAAGTTCCAATAAAATCTTTTTCTCAAGGAGGACATCTCCTTGAGAAGGATGACATCATTAGAGAGCTACCACAAGAAGATGCTGCTACATTCCCATTCTATTGCCCAGGTCAGTCTGGGGAGGTGACCCTGCCTTTTTTTCCTTTTTGTCTCCCTTTGAAGTTTGTGGTTTAACTACTTGATCAACTCTATAGCTATCTGTTCTCTTCTGATCAAAGAATGGAAAAGTTCGTTATTTTGGATTACCACTCACTGAATCTCCAGAATGGGCACTGGACATGTTGGCTGGATGGATCATAGTGTAAACTTTTCCAAGCTCTGCTGCTGACACACTGTTTGTATTCAATCTATGGCAGCATGGTATGTGATGACTGGAAAACAAACAAACCTGTCTTTTGGCAAAAGGAGAGGAGCTGATTAACTAACCACTGTTCCCTTCCCTTCAAACATACTCTCAGAATTATAGTAAAATTAGAATTAAAAATTCTAATTAAAAATATTTTACATCACATCCCTCTAATGGTAGTACTACGGGAACGGCTTAGGAAGCTGGGTATGTTTAGTCTGCAGAAGAGAAGGTTAAGAGTGGACATGATAGCCATGTTTAAATATTTGAAGGGATGCCATGCTGACGAGTGAGTGGGCTTGTTTTCTGCTGCTCTATAGACTATAACTAGGGGCAATGGATTCAAACTATAGGAAAAGAAATTCCACTTAAACTTCAGGAAGAACTTCCAGATGGTCAGAGCTGTCAAGCAGTAGAATGTGCTGCCTGGGAGTGTGGTGGAGTCTCCTTCCTTGGAGGTTTTTAAGCAGAGGCTGGCTGGCCATCTTTTGGGAGTGCTTTGATGTGGGTTCCGGCATGGCGGGTGGTTGGACTGAATGGCCCGTGGGGTCTCTTCCAATTCTATGATTCTATGATTCTGTGAAATACTGAAAACTGCTCGTGAAGGAAGTGGAATAAATAACCTTTTGATAATAAGGCTGGTGCAACTAATGTGGATCCATGATGATTCATTATAAAAAGGAAGTATCAGCTAATAAATGATATGTAGCAATTACTCCAACTAAGATACAGGGGAAAATGTTAATTCAAATATCTTGAATCTCTCGTGGAAGTCAGTAATATACGTGCCTATGGATGTGCCTTCGAGTAGCCTGTCCACTTACAGTGACTCCATTAATTTCATAGGGTTTTCTTAGGCAAGGAATATGAGAAATGGTTTTGCCAGGTCCTTCCGAAACGTAGTCTACAGCACCTAGTATTCATTGGCAGCCTCCCATCCAAGTACTAACCAAAGCAGATCCTGCTTAGCTTCCATTGCAGATAGGATTTGGTGCCTTTATAGGGATTAATTATTATTCATGTTTCATCATGAAGCAAGTGTTACTGTTGCAAGCACTGCTTTCCAAAAAAAGAGAGGGCAGTGGGGAGAAGTTAAGCATGAGAAGCAACACTCTGTGACAGCCTCGTCACTTCACCCTCCAAACATATTTTACAAAACATCACACTGTTATTCATCCATACTTCCACCAACAGGTTATACTTACCTGTCATAAATGGGGCCTTTGAAGGTTGGGTCATACTTTTGGGGTGTTCCTACAAAAAAAAAAGGGCAAAGAGTTAGGCTGCCATGGAAAGCAAGAACAGAGAAACTGGGTAATTTATTTTTATTTACATCCATCCATCTTGGGAATATCTCATTACAGCCTGAGTAAAATGGGACAAGGCCAGTATTGCCTACTCTGTCTGGCAACCACTTTCCAGAATTTTAGGTTGGGAAATATGGAGATTTCATACAGAACGTTCTTCATGCAGATCCTGTGCTCTGCCACTGAATCCCCACAGAAAAGGTATGAGCCTCCTTTGGATGGGCTGAACAAGTATCTGCTTTGTTTTCCTGGGCTGCATGATGGGCAGAAATTCAAATGAGAAAGCTTCACCTGTTGAATATCTGCCTACTGCGCCACTTTAAAGGCTCTAACTGGGCAAAAGAAGCTCAGTCTGCAGGCAGATTACTTTCTATTACTTTTCAACATTGTTCCAAGAAAGATGCCTGGAAAAAGGGTGACCAGAGACAAAAAGAAAACAAGGTCCTATACTTGTAATACTTCCACTGAAAACGACATTTCAGTAAGTGCAGATTTTAGTGTCACAGGAGTATTACAAGGATGAGAAAAACTATTTTTTCTCCTATACTAGAGTGGGCAAAGTATATCCCACAGACTGTTTTTGTGACCCCAGAAGTAAAAAATTGCCCCCAAATGCCCTCTAAGGTTTATGGGGGTATTACTGTCATATTTGGGAGACCTTCAAGGCCATTTTAGGCCCAGGAAATGCATTTTTAAAAACCAGAAGTAAGCCAATTTGAAAAAAGCCCTTTCCTGGATATAAAATAGCTTAAAAGATGACAAAATAAACAAATAACAGCAACAGGAAGAAAGCAGCTATTTATTTTTATCCTGTGTTTTTCCCATATCAAGACTCAAAGTGGCTTATAACAACTTTAAAAGGACATCACTGAAAATCCACAAGATACAAAAGTTAAAACCAGATTGAACAAATAAAAAATTAAAAACACATTAAAACATATAGCATTAAATACACATACCCAGCACAGCAATCAGTAATATCCAACACATTCAAGGCATGGGAGGGCCTCTTTTTTTTTTTTTTTTTTTTTTGCAGTAAGAGATGTAGTGAGGGGCACCCCCCCCCAAATCTCTTAGGCTGTTAACATGGTCCCCTGGTCTCCCATAGTTGTCCACCACTTGCCTACACAATTGCTAACGACTGGTCAACACTCTCACACTTTCTGTCCCTTATGCCTCCTTGAACCAGATACTGGAAATGTTATTTTTGGACTATAACTCCCAGAATTGCCTACCCATATAAGACTAAGACTTGAAGTTTATGTCGTTATGCACTTCTATTCTCACCCCCAAAATAAATACTGACTCATTATAACTCAAGGCACTGGCTCTCACTGCCATTCCTTGTTCCCCATGTTTCTCTTATCCTTTCCTCTGTAGCTGCCTTCAAGAAGCACTTTCTCCAAAGTACCTTCAGGAACAGCATGGCCCAGTCTCCAAGCAGCCAGGGATTTCAAGGTTGAAACATATGCTTCAACGCATCCCAGTGCTATTCTACAGGTTCAGCAGTTCTTAATCTATGGTCTGCTGAGCCACAGGAGTCTCCAGTGTCCTAACAGAGGGTCTGCAAAAGCTGTTGAATTTGTCTCCTCCCACAACAGAGCAGCCATGTGACAAGAAGGACAAGATCAAAATTCAAAATGACCAAAATGAAATTCAACAGAGAGAAGTGTAAGGTCCTACACTTAGGTAGAAAAAATGGAATACAGAAATATAGGATGGGGGACACGTGGCGGGATAGCAGTACATGTGAAAGTGATCTAGGAGTCTTCATAGACCACAAGCTGAACATGAGTCAGCAGTGTGATGCGGCAGCCAAGAAAGCCAATGCAATTCTCGGCTGCATCAACAGGAGTATGGTGTCTAGATCAAGGGAAGTACTGGTACCACTCTACTCTGCTTTGGTTAGACCTCATCTTGAATACTGTGTCCAGTTCTGGACACAATTCAAGAAGGACATGGTCAAGCTGGAGCAAGTCCAGAGGAGGGCGACCAAACTGGTGAGAGGCCTGGAAGCCATGCCCTATGAGGATAGACTTAGAGAGCCGGGGATGTTTAGTCTGCAGAAGAGAAGGTTAAGAGGGGACATGATAGCCATGTTTAAATATTCAAAGGAATGCTGTGTAGAGGAAGGAGAGGGCTTGTTTTTTGCTTCTCCAGAGACCAGGACAAGGAGCAATGGATTCAAGCTGCAGGAAAGGAGATTCCACCTGAACCTCAGGAAGAACTTCCTGACAGTCAGGGCTGTCTGGCAGTGGAATCTGCTGCCCCGGAGTGTAGTGGAGTCTCCTTCCTTGGAGGTTTTTAAGCAGAGGCTGGATGGCCATCTGTCGGGAGTGCTCTGAGGGTGTTCCTGCATGGCAGGGGGTTGGACTGGATGGCCCCTAGGGTCTCTTCCAACTCTGCATTTCTATGATTCTATGAAGAACCAAGAGAAAGGCAGACAAGGTGGCTGGATGGGCCTGTGCATTGCATGTCATGTGGCTGCTTCACTATGGGGAGGGGGCAGGCTGAGCAGCTGAGTGACAGCACAGATGGCAGCAAGCCAGCCAGCTCTCTTCTCTCTCTCATCTCTTCCAGTCATTCTCCTATAAAAAATGTTTCAACCTCTACTCCTTTTTTGGCCTCTCCATCAGCAGGGGAGGAGATTGAAACGGGCAAAAGAGAGAGGGGAAAAGACAAAAGAGGGGTTAATGCAACTCCTTGATTAAAAAAAAATCCTGGGCAACCCTTACTGTTTCCCTTCATAAGCTGCACACTCTTTCATCTGAATCAAGTGGTGACTTATTTTGCCATCTCTGAAAAAGAATAGTAGGCAGGAATGGGTTCAAATGAGAAGAGGGATTGCTGCTGGAGCAGGAGCCACCACCCCCCAGCTAAAAACCAGAAGTTGGAACAACAGATCCCTGTTGGCAAAATAAGCTGCCACTTGATTTAGACAAAAGCACACACAGTTTATGAATAGAAATGACCACAAGCGCTTGGGTCTTTTATGGAGAAGTCACTTCAACCTTCCCCTCTTGCCTTTCCCCTCTCTCTCTTCACCCATCTCAGACTCCTCTCCTACTGATGAGGAAGGCAAAAAAGGGGAGGGTGGGAGCATTTCTGATAGCAGACCAGACTGCTCAGGAGGGGAAGGGGAGAGAGAGAGGAAGGCAAAGACTGGTTAGCTAAGCCTGTGCATTGTCCTTCAATTAGCTCCAGCCTCAGAGGCACTGGAGAGGGCGGGAAGATTTTTTTTCCTGCCTTCCTCCCACCAATTTGAGGCTGGAGTGGATTAACCGGCAACACACAGGCCCAGCCAGCCTGCCAGCCTCTGCCTTGGCTCCTGTCATATGGCCACTCTGCTGTCACTCAGCTATCAACCCCACCTCTTCACAGCGGAAAGGCCATACGACAGGAGCCTAGGCAAAGGCTGGTTGGAAGCTGGACCTGCACGGTGCATTTAACCCACTCCAGCCATAAAGTTGTGGAATGAAGCAAGAGAAGTCTCTCCCCAGCACTTTTCAGAGAAGCGTGCATGCACTTATTTCTCCCCTCTCTCCCAATGTGAAGACACACAATGAGCAATTTTAAATAAATATTCAATGCACTTGAGAGTTTTAAATCTTGAGCTCAGTCTTGGGATCCACAACAATAGAAGATATTTAAAGGGGGTCTCTATTAAAGAAAAGGTTGAGAACCACTATACTGTTCATCTAGTTAAATTGCCTTTCATGTTTCAACCTGAAGTGCAAAATTGCCCAGTTAAACCAGTGAGTGGCTGGCTTCCCTTAATTAGTGCGTGTTAGAAAAAAAGAAGAAAAGAGAGAGAAACAACGCAAGCTAGGTACACAGCAGCTGTGGAGATGCCAAGTTCCTGTGGAAGGATGGGAAGAACACGTTGCATCAAAACCTTCAGTTCTATGATTACCAGAAGCAGCACCCAAGGACTGGAGGAAAACAAAAAACATGACAAGAGGAAGAAGGGTGGGGTTGTGTGAATTCACAGATGACCACTCAAAGAACCACTGTTACATGTAAGCAAGCTTCTTCGTGGTCTCTGTGACTGACACAAACAGGATACTAGCAAGCTAATAACCACTGGAGGTGGGAGCATCACACTAAAGAAGGAAAAAGAACAGCTCTCTCAAAAGTAGTTTCCTCTCTCAACCTTGTATCCAGTCTGTAATGAGAGATAAATGTTGAAGGCTGCAACCAAGCAGCTACCATGCCACTTTCATGTAGTGGTACACCACAGACAAAAGCTGCAGGTGCTGCCAACGCTCTTGTGAAATGGCTCCTGAGATGGTTAGGGAGCTGCTTGCCAGCCAGACTGTGAGCCAGACGAATAGTCAGCTGTGATCCATTTGGAAGCCTTTGCAACGAAACAGGAAGCCCTTTCTTCTTAGAAAAGTAAAAGAGGAAAAGTCTTTGTAACTTTCCGAAGTGTGCAGTACATTCTACGTAGAAGGCTAGGCTGCCGCAAACATCTAAGAGACTGTACTCGAGGTCAGAAGCAGAGTTTTGCATAAATGGAGGAAGCACAATATCCTGGTTCAAATGAAATGAAGAAACAACCATCGGAAGGAATGAAATGTTTGGGCAAACCACAACTTTATCTTTGTGGAATCTCAAGTACGGTTGATCTACATGCAGAGCTCAAGTTTCCCCAGTTCTCCTAGTGGAGAAGATAGTTACCAGGAAAATAGTCTTCCGAGAAAGTAGTCTAAGATCATATGTAGCCATCCGTTTGAAAGATCTCTTGGAAAACTGGAACAAGTTTTAGAATCCTTGCAGATGTAGGGCGAACTACAAGTGGATGCAAGCTCTCATATTCCTTTAGGAATTTCTTCACTAGAGGTCCACAAAGCAAGAAGGTCTCCCCAAGTGGCCTGCTGCCCTTCTGGGTCCTAGAGCAGAAGATGTTGCGCTGCTTGTTGTGGGGAGACATAAACAGGTCTTCCATTTGAATGCCCCAGAGCTCAAATCTCTCCCAAAGGGTGCCTGCATTGTAATTTCCACTTATGGCAGGAGATTGTCTCCCAGCACAGGCTGCCTGCCAGGATGTCCTGATCCCTGGAAATTGGATAGCTGTGACCCAAATGTTCTGTGTGATGCACCAGTTCCAAAACTGGATCATAAGTTGCAGGAAAACATCTGGTCTGGCCCTGCCCTACTTTTTTAGGTAGTATGTGACAATGGAATTATTTGTCACCATCTGCACCGCGTTGCCCAGTGAGATCTTTTCTAAGGCCTTGAATGCTTTGCAAACTGCCAACACCACTAGGGCATTTATGTGAAGCATTCTCTCCTCTCCTGACCATCAGTCACTGATCACTGGTTCCTCCAAATCAGCCCCACCAACCCTCTAGGAAGCATCTGTTGTGACAACAAGGGTGATGAGGTAGGAACAACATGCCCACTTGTACATTTTGATGCTCTGTCCACCACCTAAGAGAGCAATGGATATGGAGAGGGATTGTGAGCAGTCTGGAATGAGAGTGCAGAAGAAGGTTGATGGTCACCAGGAATGAGTGGTCTTAGCCTGTTGTAGGGAGTCATGCAAGTGGTGGACGCCATGAGTTCTACAAGTACTTGGATGCCTCAAGTATGAATTCTCCTTATATGGAGACAGTGGATGGTGGGTCACCACAGGACACACTATCTGTCTTCTGAGAAAGGCTTAAAGAGAAGAGAGTTCATGATAGATGGGAGATTCTTAAAAGTGAGATACTAAATGCACGATTTCTAACAATTCCAATGAGAAGGAAAAATAGGAGGTCTCTAAGAATTCAGGATTGATGTCTAAACAACTGTCAATGGAGCTAAGTTTTAAAAGAGAGATGTACAACAAATGGAAAGTGGGGGAAATCACTAAAGAGGAATTCAAACAAACAGCCAGCAAGTGTAGCGAGAAGATCAGAAAAACTAAAGTACAAAATGAGCACTGGCTTGCTAGAGAGCTTTAAAACAGTAAGAAGGGTTTTTTTGGTTATGTTCATAGCAAAAGGTAAAACAAGAAAGTGAAAGGGCCACTGTGAGGAGAGGATGGCGAAATGGTAGCAGGGGACAGAGAAAAGGCAGAACTACTTAATACCTTCTTTGCCTTGGTCTTCTCCCAAAAGAAAAACAATGCTCTGTCTGGGGAAAATGAAGGAGATGATGTGGTACGGAAAATGCAGCACAGGATAGGTAGGTAATTAGTACAGGAATACCTGGCTATTTTAAATAAATTCAAGTCACCAGGACCAGATAAATTACATCCAAGGACATTAAAAGAACCAGAAGAAGTAATCTCAGAACCCATGTCAGTAATCTTTGGGAATCCCTGGAGAATGGGAGAAGTCCCAGCAGACTGGAGCAAGGCAAATACTATGTCCATCTTAAAAAAGGGAAAAAGAGGACCAAAACAATTACTGCCCAGTCAGCCTGACAACAATACCAGGAAAGGTTCTAGAGTAGATCATTAAACAGATAGTCCGCAAGTATGTAGAAAGAAATGCATGATCACTAAGAGTCAACATGGGTTTCTCAAAAACAAGTCATGTCAGACTAACCTGATTTCTTTTTTTTTTATAGAGTTACTGCCTTGGCAGATTAATGGAATGCTGTGGATATAGCATATTTTGACTTCAGTAAGGTTTTTGACAAGGTTCCCCATGATATTCTAATGAACGAGCTAGTAAAATGTGGGTTAGACATTGGATCTGTAACTGTTGAGCAATGAACTCATACGGCGCTCACCAAATGCTCTTCTTCATCTGAGAGAGAAGTGATTAGTGGGAAAAACAGGGTTCTCTGTGTGTGTGATGTTGCAGTTAAAAAAAGCCAATGCGATTCTGGGCTGCATCAACAGGAGCATAATGTCTAGGTGAAGGGAAGTGATAATACCACTTTATTCTGCTTTGGTCAGACTTCACTTAAAATATTGTGTCTGGTTCTGGGCATCAAAGTGCAGGAAGCATAATGAAAGCTGGAACATGTCCAGAGGAAGGTTGACAAAATGGTAGAAGGCCTGGAAATCATGTGAAGGGAGGCTTTGGAAGCTGAGTATGTTTAACTTGAAGAAGAGAAGGTTAGGAGATGACATGATAAGCGTATTTAAATATTTGAAGGGGTGTCATATGGAGGATGGAGCAAGCCTATCTTCTGCTGCTCCGGAGACTAGGACACAGAGCAATGGCTTCAAACTTCAGGAAAAGAGATTCCATCTAAACATCATGAAGAACTTCCTGATGGTAAGAGCAGTTTGACAGTGGAATGTGCTGCCTAGAGTGTGGTGGAGTCTCCTTCCTTGGAAGTTTTTAAACAGAAGCTGGATGACCAACTGTTGAGAATGCTTTGATGGTGTATTCCTGCATGGTAGTGGGTTGGACTCAATGGCTCTTGTGGTCTCCTCCAACTCTGATCCAATACTATGAACCTGTCTGTTTTATAGGCATCTCATAATTTACCACAAGACTAAGGACATTCAACAGGTTTACCATGATGTCAATTTTTTGAAGAAGACACTCCCAAGTGGGAGCAACCAGAAGCCAATCATCTATGTAAGGGAAGAGAACGGTGCCTTGCTGATGTGACGAAGCAGCCACTACAGCCATGTATTTCATAGAATCATAGAGTTGGAAGAGACCCCAGGGGCCATCGAGTCCAACCCCCTGCAACCCCAGAACACCTATCAAAGAATTCCCAACAGATGGCCATCCAGCCTCTGCTTAAAAACTTCCAAAGAAGAAGACTCTATCACACTCCAAGCAGCATATTTCACTGCCAGACAGCTCTGACCATCAGGAATTTGGTAAAGACATGAGTGGTAGTGCACAGCCCAAACAGCAGGGCTTGAAATGGTAGGCCCTTCTTCCCATGGTGAAGCAGAGGAACTTCTTGTGGGATGGTCAGACAGCAATATGGAAAAGTGCATCATTCAAATCCACGGTGGCAAGCTAATCTCCTTTCTGCATTATGGGAAAGATAGTAGCCAAGGTGGCCATCCTGAAGCATTTGAAGTGAAAACTGACTCCTCGGTAATCTACGATTGAAAACAATATGTCATCCTTATTTGAGATAATAAAACAACAGGAAAAGAATCCTGGGGATAGGCTCTTTGGGCTCCTTTGAGAAGTAAGGTATTGACCTCCTCTTTCAGTGTAGGAGGCAAATGAATAGCATGAAGAATCCCAGTAGTAGGAAGCCTCCGGAAGTCTATGGCATAACCTCCTTTGTTACTATTGAGGACCCATGAGTTCAAGGTTGATGGTAACTGCTAAGTTTGTTGCCAAAAAATGGAACAATCTCTGGAATGACAGTGGCGGCAGTTTAATCATCAGCAGAAGAATTGTCCTGGAAGAAGTCAAAGATGCCATTTGTTGGAGTCTTGTTGCTTCTTCCTGAATGGGGATGTCTTAAGAAGTGGATGTTTTACAGGAATCAGCAGACTGGAGCAGAAATGCCATTCTTCTTCAGTACCTGGGTCAGAGAGCTATGAATCCCTTCTCCTTTTCAGAACTTGAGATAGTACATCTTTAAAAATCTTTAGTTCCACCCCATCTACAATCAGATTATTTTTATAACTTTGCTGAATTTTCTATTCTTTCATATGTTCTCGAACAAAATAAATCACTATATCCCTTGGGACTGTGGCTGTGCAGTCATGGGTACCAACAGTGTTTCACAGTGGTGCCTCTTCCTGATGGTAGCAAAACAATAAGCTGGACCTCCTCCATACTAAAGAGACAAAGGCATGGTGGTAGTGACAGGTGTAATACAAATCATTTGCATATCAGTACTGTTGATACCATCTACAGTGCTGGTCAGAATGGTTGTCTGAAGATAGCAAGCAACCAACATAATCTTATGGAGATAGCAACCTCTGAGAATAACTATAGGACAGTTCTCTGTCAAAATACTCAGATGAATAACCTTGGTGTCATGCTCACCAATGGCTCCTCATCATTCTGGGGAAAGGGACCATAGAATTAGGGTGTCACAGAACTCTGTCCTGGGCCCACTGCAATTCAACGTCTTCATCAATGGATGAGGGAATAGAACGCATTCTTATCAAATGTGTAGATGACACCAAATTAGGAGGGGTAGCTAATACCCCAGAGGACAAGATCAGAATTCAAAATGAGCTTGACAGATTAGAGACCTGGGCCAAAACTATCAAAATGAATTTCAACAGGGAAAAATGTAAGATGCTACACTTGGACAGAAAAAAAAAAGAAATGTACAGAAATAGGATGGGTGACACCTGGCTTGACCACAGTACATGTGAAAAGGATCTAGGAGTCTTAGTAGCCCACAAGCTGAACATGAGTCAGCACTGTGGTGTGGCAGCTAAAAAAGCCAGTGTGATTCTAAGCTGCATCAATTGAAGTATAGTAACATTAAGGGAACTTCAAGGGAAGTCATGGTATCACTCTATTCTGCTTTGGTCAGACTCCATCTAGAATACTGTGTCCAGTTCTGGGCACTACAGTTCAGGAAGGATATTGACAAGCTGGAATATGTCCAGCAACCAAAATCGTAAAAGGCCTGGAAGAACAGGTTGCTTACCTGTAACTGTGGTTCTTCGAGTGGTCATCTGTGCCCTCATACATTAGGAGCTTTCGCGCCTGCGCGGTAGCGTTCGGAAGATTCTAGAGCTCGTTAGCTTTGGCGGGAACCCCTCCCCCACGCCGGTACTGCGCATGCTCCTCCCGCCGACTAACGGTCTCTCCTCAGTTCTGGTCCACCGAAGCAGATGGGACCTGAAAAAGAGGGGAAGGCAGGGCGGGGATGTATGAGGGCACAGATGACCACTCGAAGAACCACAGTTACAGGTAAGCAACCTGTTCTTCTTCTTCGTGGTCTCTATGCCTCATACATTAGGAGACTGTGTAGCTTACCAGTAGGATGGTGGGTCAGGTCCCAGATCCTAGAGCACAGAAAACAGCGCAGCACGTCCAAACCGGGCATCTCTCCTGGAACGGCAGTCGAGCCTGTAGTGGCGCACAAAGGTCGACGGCTGGGACCAGGTCGCCACACAGCAGAGTTCCGACAGGTCGACGCCTCGCAGGAGGGCAGCAGATGTCGCCACGGCCCTGGTAGAGTGGGCCCGGAGCAGGTCTGGCGGAGGCTTCCTGGCAAGCTCATACGCCAGTTGAACAGTCTGTATCACCCACTTAGAGAAACGCTGGGTGGATACTTTGTGGCCTCTCCGACGCCTGCCATAACAGACAAACAGGCGGGGTGTCTGTCTGTAGGCTGCAGTCCTGTCCTTATAGAAGGCCAGCGCCCGACGCACATCAAGGGAGTGGAGGGAACGCTCCAGAGGTGTCGTCGGGTCTGGGTAGAAGGCCGGCAGAATGATGTCCTGGCTGAGGTGGAAGTTAGACACCACCTTCGGCAGGAAGGAAATGTCAGACCGGAAGACCACCTTGTCGCGATGAAAAACTAAGTATGGTTCATCGCACCGTAGCGCCGTCAACTCTCCCGCCCGCCTGGCAGAGGTGACGGCCACTGGGAACGCGGTCTTCATCGCGAGCAGCCTGTTGTCCGTCGTGGCCATGGGCTCGAAGGGCGGCCTCGTCAGCTGGGACAGCACCAATGACAGCGACCATGGCGGTAGCGGCGGCGATACCGGCGGGTAAAGGTGCTGCAGGCCCTTCAGGAACTGCTTGACGGTACCGTCACTGAAGAGAGTGGCCGACGGGGATCGTGGCGGCTGGTATGCCACGATCGCGGCGAGGTAGACCTTGAGCGACGGGAAGGCCAGGCCCTGTTGCCGGAGATGGAGGAGGAAGTGGAGCACGGTACGCATGGTGACAGGCGATACCGGCTCTCGACGTTCTTCGGCGAAGGCCACGAAGCGCTGCCACTTGTAGTGGTAGTTCCTTCGCGTGGACTCCTTCCTGGCTGCGGTCAAGACGTTCCCGATGGCTGGATTGTCTATGGCGATATCCTCCAGGCATGGAGGGCCAACACCGGCAGGTCCGGGTGCAACACCAGTCCGTCGGAGTGAGACAGCAGGTCCGGTACCGTAGGAAACCTGAGAGTCCTGCCCCGGGCGGCCTCAATCAGCGGTCCGAACCAGTGCTGCCTCGACCAGTACGGCGCCACCAGGATCGCGTCCGCCTGGTCCGCGATGATCTTCGCGATCACGCGGCCCAGGAGCGGGAACGGAGGGAAGGCGTAGATCAGCCCTTCGTCCCACGGGAACTGGAAGGCGTCGCCGATGGAGCGGCGATCGTGACCGGCCCTCGAACAGAACAGGCAGCACTTCGCGTTCTGGCCGGTCGCGAAGAGGTCGATGGTCGGCTCGCCCCATCAGTCCCGAAGCATCCGGAAGGCCTCGTCGGACAGGGACCACTCGTGATGGGAGGTGGTGTCCCTGCTGAGGGCGTCCGCCGTGGTGTTCTCCTGCCCCGCCAGGTGAACCACCATGGGGTGTATCCGGAGCGGGACGCACCAGTTCCAAAGTTCAAGTGCGATGCCCAGCAGCATGGTGGAGTGCGTCCCCCCTTGCCTGTTCACGTAGCAGACCGCCGTCGTGTTGTCGGTGAGGACCAACACCGTGCGGCCCGCGACCAGGTGTCGGAACGCTCTCAGGGCCTTGTGGATCGCCAGCAGTTCGAGAGAGTTGATGTGGAGGAACAACTCGTCGTCCATCCACCGGCCTCGGACCCGGAGATCCCCGGTGTGCGCTCCCCAGCCGAAGAGCGAGGCATCCGTCGTTATCGTGACCGACGGTCTGGGTTCGCGGAACGGCATGCCTGACAGGAGGTTGCTGTATGACTGCCACCACAGGAGCGATCGGCGTACTCGTTGTGGCAGGCGGTATCGACAGCGCTGGTCGTCCCGGAGTGGATCGAAGGCCCTGACGAACTAGTGCTGGAGCGGCCGGGCGCGTAACCTGGAGAGGTAGGTTACGGCGGTGGTCGAGGCCATGTAGCGAGGAGCTGTTGGAGCCTCCTCGCTGACAGCGTCGAGGCCTCGAAGGCAGCGGACGCCGCCCAATGAAGCGTCCGCGCCCTCTCGTCTGGGAGGAAGGCCCTCGCCGATACCGAGTCGAGGGTCGCCCCGATGAAGTCGAGAACCCGGGTGGGCTCGAGATGCGACTTCTTGGGCTTGACCCTGAGTCCGAGCCGAGTGAGAAGGGACAAAGTCCGATGAATGTCCCTGTACAGTTTCTGTCTGCAGGACGCCACCAATAGCCAATCGTCCAGGTAAGGGTAGACGGAGACGCCTTTCGTCCGCAGGAAGGACACGACCGGAGCCATGCACTTGGTGAACACCCTCGGTGCGGTGGAAAGCCCAAACGGCAGCACCCGGTACTGGTAGCTGGTGCCGTCGATCGCGAACCGAAGGTATCTCCTGTGTTGCGGGCGGATCGAGATGTGGAAATAGGCGTCTTTGAGGTCTATGGACGCA
Source organism: Iguana delicatissima (assembly GCA_948472985.1). Taxonomy (NCBI): domain Eukaryota; kingdom Metazoa; phylum Chordata; class Lepidosauria; order Squamata; family Iguanidae; genus Iguana; species Iguana delicatissima. The sequence continues at coordinate 28,904 of CAOKZL010003074.1, forward strand.
AACCAGTCCCCTCGGCGGAGGAAGGGGAGGATCGACGGTAGTGTGACCATCTTGAACCTCTTGGGGCGGATGTATTCGTTCACCCCTCGGAGGTCTAGGATGGGCCGCAGGGATCCGTCCGCCTTCGGCACCGTGAAGTACCTCGAGTAGAAGCCGGTGGTCTTGGCTGAAGGCGGGAGCCTCTCGATCGCTCCCTTCTCGAGGAGGGACTGGACCTCTTCCAGTAGAGCCGAGCTGGTCGGGGTGGAATAGTAGACACCCCGTGGCGGAATAGCCTGGAACTCGATGGCGTACCCCAGGCGGACGATGGTAAGTACCCAGGAGTCCGCAGTGATCTCCCGCCAGCAGTCGAGGTGCCTGGCCAGGCTCGGGTGATGGAACAGTTCCACTGGAAGGGCGAAGGATGGCACGGGTGGAGTCCTGCGAAGGCCGTCAAAACCGGGACTTCGCTCCCGAGGACGACTTCTTGGACGACGAAGATGGGCGTCGTCTGGGAAGCCTCCTGGAAGCCGAAGAGGTCGACGGCCTCGACGCGGTCGACCGCGGGGACCGCGGCTGGTATGCCGATGAAGAGGAGGACCTTCTCCACGTAGGCCTCGGCTGGAAAGTGCGGCGAGTCTGGGCAGGCTGGTTTATGCCCATCTTCTTCGCAGTCAGCCGGGCCTTGACGAGGTGATCCATAGCCTCGTCAGTGGAGGAATGGAAGAGCCCTTCTCCGTCGAATGGCAGGTCTTCAATGCGCCGACGGCTGTCCTCCTGGAGCCCACAGGACCGGAACCACGCGTGGCGTCGGAGGGCTACGGCACCGACCATCACCCTTGAGGTACCTCGAGGTACCCTCCGCGGCGTGCCTCGAGGTGGCGAGCTGCTGCGTAGTCACCGCAACGGCCTCGCCGAAGATCTGCATGGCTGAGGCGCGTGACTCCTCCAGCAAGTCAGCGAGGAGCGGGCCGAGTCGGTCAAACAGGTTCCGATGGTATGCCGCGAGGCATGCCATCGTGTTCACCGTCCTGACCACCAGGGACGATGCCGAGTAGAACCTTCGGCCGAAGGTATCGAGCTTCCGTCCTTCACGGTCCGGAGGGGTGGTATGTGCTCAATTACCTCCCTTCGTCTGAGCCGACTCGACCACTATGGAGTTAGGTACAGGGTGTTGAAAGAGGAACTCCGCGTTCTCTTTCTGTGTCCTGTACAGATGCTCCAGCCTATGAGGAACAGGCTGTGCCGACGCCGGCTTTGCCCACGGCTGCTTCATCGCATCCACCAGGGTAGGGAGGAACGGCAGCGGTGCGGTCGACGGTGGGCGGGCTTCCAAGTACTGGAAGACAGGGTCCTGGGCTTGGGGAGCAGGTTCGGTCACCCTCAGGCCAAGGGCTGTGGCCACCCGGAGGAGGATCGCCGAGAACTGGCGGACGTCCTCCGGCGCAGACTCCGGAGCTGGCTCTTCGAATCCCAGTGGTGGGGACTCATGAGAAGAAGGGGTGGACTCAGCAGAATCAGAGTCCGAGTCATAGGAGCTGCCAGATGGTGATGGCGACCTCTCTGCCTCCTTCTCCTCGGCCGGCCCAGGGGCCGGAGTTGCCAGGGGAACTGCCGGAGCTGCAGGCTGCGTCAGTACCGATATGGCCGATGTCGTGACCCGTATCGGAGTCACCTGCAGGGGCACAACTGCGGGCCTAGGACGGTGTGCCGCCTGCGTGGTGGTAGTCGCCGCTACCGCCGGCTGGGCCACGGTGAGCTGTGGCTGTGGCGCTGGTCGGGTCGCTGTAGCCGTCGTCCGCGGCGGTGGAGAAACAGCCCTGTAGCGAGGTGAGGGCTCTGGGGACCGACGGCGACTCGGCGAGTGACGCAGGGGTGACCTCTCATAATGGGGGTAGTGAGCCTCCCGCGGTGGCGAACGAGACCGGCGACGAGGCGACCAGTACCGAGGGTGGTACCAGTCCCTGTAGGACGGCGAGTACGAATAGTACGAGCCGGCCGGCTCATGCCACACCTGCTCCTGGGCGTACCTTCCTAGGTAGGCCAGAGCCGACATAAACCAGGGGCAAGGCAAGAAAAGCAAAGTCCGAGAACGCCAAACACAGTCCGAGATCCGAAAACGTAGTTAAAGCCAGAAAAAGGTCAAAACCAATCGAGAAATCACCAAAGCCAAGTCCGAAATCCGTGAGGGGTAGTCAAAAGCCAAATCCGAAGTCGAAAACACCAAAAAGCAGAATCGAAAAGCAAGCCAACAAGCAGAACCTTCTGTACGCTGAGGCGGACAAGAAAGAACTGAGGAGAGACCGTTAGTCGGCGGGAGGAGCATGCGCAGTACCGGCGTGGGGGAGGGGTTCCCGCCAAAGCTAACGAGCTCTAGAATCTTCCGGACGCTACCGCGCAGGCGCGAAAGCTCCTAATGTATGAGGCACAGAGACCACGAAGAAGAAATTATGTGGTATGAAGAAAGGCTCAGGGAGCTGGGTATGTTTAACCTGGAGCCAAGAAGGTTAAGAGGTGACATGATTGGTATGTTTAAATATTGGAAACGAGTTTGTTTTCTGCTGCTTCAGATACTAGGACATGGAGCAATGGCTTCAAACTTCACGAAAAGAGATTCTACCTAATATTAGAAAAAAACTTCCTGAAGATAAGAATTGCCTCAACAGTTGAATATGTTGCCTCAGAGTGTAATGGAGTCTGCTTCTTTGGAAGTTTTTAAACAGAGGATGGGTGGTCATCTGTTGGGAATGCTTTAACTGTGTATTCCTGCATGGCAGAGGGATGGACTTGATGGCCCTTGTGGTCTCTTCCAGCTTTATTATTCCACGACCTCTGGTATCCAGGGCCACAACAGTATCTAAGGCTGTGAGACCAGGTATCCAACATCAACAACAAAGATGAAGAATGATGTCGATGTCTACCATGGGGTGTAGCCAGTGGTCAATGGCTCCTCCCTGCAGGTACCTCAGTACCATATGGGGTGGTATCTGAGTTGGAGATGTTGGCAAGAGCTGCCAATCTTCTGGAGAGGGGTGGTTTTGAACTGAAGGTGAAGAGACCACAATCTCTCCATCTCAGGCATGGTCAGTTGGCAGATCTGCGGAAGGCACAAGCTCCAGTAAATGTACTGGGGATGGAGCCATAGCCAGCAGAACTGAATCCTCCGAGGAGATGAATCAAGAACTATATGCTCTAACGTCAGGGTGTTAGAGACTGGTAATGTCGGCTGCTCTGAGGGACCCTGAGATGAGTGCTGAAGTAGAACATCTTTAGACTTTCTTTTTCTTGTGCTTTTTATGAGTACTTTTGATAGTATAGCATGGGAGGTTCAGAGCCTGGCCAAGCATTACCAGAAGCCTCCGCCTTCCCTGTGTGTGGCTAGAATCTTTCTCAGCCACAGACTCCCGAATTGTACTTGATATTGGATGGGAGGTAGGCCTGACCGGCGTTGGCTCTGAAATGGGAAGAATTTCCTGCCCACATCTAGGAACTAAGACTTCCATTCTTCTCCCCCTCCCTAGCTACAAAAGTAGTAGAGAAGCAATTTGAGACCTAGTTTCAGAACAAGTCTCCTGATAATAGGTCCAGACTGCAGCTGGAGATTTTACAGATTCAGCCAACACCCCCCCCCCCCACAGATATACAAATCTCACTGGAAATATTTTATGAAAAGCAGGCCCAAAATATTCCTCAACAGAACTACATTTGAGCTTGCTGGCTTGGCCAAAAATCTGTTTCCAGTGTTTGTTCTCACTATGGAACACATTTCTGGACAGTTATTTAAATGTTTAGCCTGCCCTATCTAACAGCATTGGGGAAAGATAAAAGATAAAAAGGTGGTAAAGGAGCGAGTATCTGTACAGTAGGAGTGGGCAGAGTACAACTTTGGGGCTTCATGTATCCCCCAAGGCTGTCTTAGCTAGGACTGTTCTTTCTCTGGCCACCAAAAAAGGGGAAATATCCTCTCCTGGGAGCCTCCAGGAATGGGAATTCAAAGAGGTTCCAGGGCCCCTCTGCCCTATCTAACATTAAAAGACAGATTTTTCAAAATGTGGAGCAGACCTCAGGCCACTTCCAAGTTTTTCAATTCTTTTTTACTTTTCTATAGCCTGTCTAAAAATCCTGGAGCAGAAAATTGGCCCACTGACATACCACAGTTGCCCACTGCAATGTAAACCTTCTCCGCACCTAGAAACAAACACCAGCCCACACACACCTAGGATTATGGGCAATTTTAAGGTATTACTTAGCAAAAACAAGTATCATTTTCATTTTGGAAATTAAGGCAACACCCTGCACGCCCCTCACTGAAGTCTCCCAACTAGTCATCACTTTCATCAGCTGACTTCCAACATCCCTTGCTCAACAAGTAAACTTCTTCTAGCTGAACTAAAGTGTAACTGCTGAGTGTAGAGTGTAGAGTCTAACCAATCCCAAATTCTTACAGAAGAGCCCAAAATTTCAGAAAAACTTAGAAATGTTCCACTGTGTGAAACCAGACTGAACGAAAGTTCTGAATATCCAAGAGACAGGCAGGCTTAAGGTGACTGGAAAGAACTCCCAGTAGGACTTCTTTTTTTGGCCCATCACAGCTGTGCTGGCAGCCAAATCCAGGAGTCCCCTTCTGTCACCAGCACTTCTGCTCACCCTTTCCAGCAGCCCTGCTGCTGCCTTCTCTTGGCTACAAACAGAGATGGAGCTCTGCCAATCTAATTTTACTCCCTCTGAAACAACATCCTTTCCCATACCGCTTCACTGTTCACAAGAGGAAATTCTGAGTAAGCTCAAAGTTTATCATCTAAGATTCATAAGTTTAAAAAAAATCAAGCATTTCACTGCTACTTATCTCTTCTGGACCCTTCTGAAGAGATTCAGAGAGACTTTTAATTATAAACAACTCTTGTGATGAGTCGTGTCTGTTCATCAAGCAAACTTTGCACAAGGAATGGTGAAGAACAGCCTTTGCCTGAGGTGGGAAAGGAGTTAACTGTAGGTAATGCCAAGTAAAATACAGGTATCAGCATCCCAGCCAAAAGGTAAAGCTCAACAGGCTGAAGGGGGAGGTGGTGGAATTGCTGGTAAAACCCCTGGAAACACTGGTAGCAGAACTCTTGAAGTCTCTTTGACTATCCCTGCTCAGGACTGGATTGTCAATCAGTTCAGCACAGCACAGCACAGCACCCCACCCCACCCCACCGCACCCCCAGTAGCCAGGAGCCACAGTCTTGACAGGAAAAGGCACTGTTTGCTTCCTTCTCTTCCTCCTTTACTTCCAGTATCTGTTAACATTTCCAACATTATCAAGGTTTTGTGTGCTGCTTGCATAACTGCACAAAATGGCAGATGTTTATGTAGTTCATTTCACTGGAATTGCAAGGCTGAAAATGGCTTCATGCCATAAAGAAACTGGTGTTGCATTTTGCCCTATATTTCATTTATGGAACAAGGAGACAGGCAAACATTATCCCTCTCCTCAAACAAAGGCAAAAAAAGAAGATCCAGGAAACTACAGACCAGTCAGCCTGACCTCCATATCAGGAAAGACATTAGAATCGATCATACAGGAGTCTGTCTGCAAGTATCTTGACGATGATGCAGTGATCAGTAAGAGCCAGCATGCATTTGTCAAGAACAAATCATGCCAAACTAATCTTATAGCTTTTTTTGATCAGGTCACTAGTTGAGCAGATGGCTGGAATGCTGGGCATTTACCTGGATTTCAACAAAAGATTTGATAAGGTCCCCTGTAATATTTTGGTTAGCAAACTGATTAAACATGGAATTGTCAGATGGATCCACAGTTGGTTGGAAAAATGTGCTCAAAGAGTTGTCATCAATATTATTTTAGCCTCTATTGTAGAAGCATGGTTTCCAAGTCAACAAAAGTGATAGTCCCACTGCAATCTGCACTGGTCAGGCTCCATCTGGAGTACTCTATTCAGTTCTGGGCACCTCATCTTAAGAAGTGTATATACAGAGGCAAGTTGGAACAGGTTCAAAGAAGGGCAACAAGGAGGAAAGACTGAAGAAACTGGGCTTGTTCAGCTTGGAGATGAGAAGACTGAGGTATGACATGATTGCATTATTTAAATATCACAGAGAGGAAGGGGCAGGCCTGTTCTCTGCTCATCTCACTAGACAGAGCTAGCTCTAATGGTCTGAAGTTACAGGAGTAGATTTCAACTGAACATTAGAAGGAACTTCTTAACAGCAAGAGCGGTTCAGCAATGGAACCAACTGCCTAGAGAAGTAATGGGGTCTCCTCCTCTGGATGTCTTCAAAGAGAGGCTGGAGATGCTGCAGGTGGAAATCCTACAATGAGAAGGATGTTGGACCCAGTGGGCCCATGAGGCCCCCTCCAACTCTATAATTCCTTGAGTCTCTCATTTATCTTTATGCCACCACTCCCAGAATGAGTTCCACCTGTGCAGAAAGGGGGACCTATTTCAGGAACTGTTCCAGAACCCCAACCATCTTCATCCAGCCCCAGCCTACAAGCCTCCCTCTTCGGTACGTTCATAAAACTTAGCTTCCACAAACTACTTGGCTTCAGGGGTAGCAGAAAGAGAAAGACAGTTTTCTATTCCAATGTTGTACTCTTAGAGAGTGATTCTTTGCCAAAGGAAGCACCCTTTTATTGTAGGAGTTGTTTTGCAGAAAGGAAACAGTGTATATTACTTGAGAACTAAAGCCATAGGGCTCTTACACCCTCAGTTCCAGAGTCAAACAGTATTCAAGAGGTGGTCCAAACCGCATTTCAGATGAACTCAGCATGATCCTACCCCCAAAGAGATTCTATATTGGCAGTGCTCTCTCAGTGAGTGAAGGCAAGAGACCTAGCCTTCCTTATAGGAGATCTAAGGCAGTACAAGATAGATGCACAACTCATGGACCTGCAATGGAGATTGTTACCAAGAAGCAAATAACAGAGGAAAATTCTGAAATCTGCCCTAACAAAAACACTTCTCCATTTGCCATATGCAAAGTCACCATGAACTACTAACAGAACTCACATTGGCGTTTCTTGGAATCTTCCTGGACAAAACTGAGGAAAGTCCGACTTATGTAAGAGTGGGGTACTAGGATCTATGGTGCACAGCAGACAATAAGGGCTACATTAGCTACTTGAAGAAGGACAATCTGTTTTTACATGAGAAACACAGAAGGGTCATAGCAGGCCTAATCTCAGAAGAAGCACTCATGGAAGTCATGTCTTTTAAAATGTTGCTTGACATCGGCAGCACCCTGCTGTTCAATTAACTGACCTCTGACTATATGTTGCACTCAGATTATCAATTAGTTACATTTTGCAACAATCCTGCTTAGCATCAGAACACTGGATAAGCACCTTTTGCTATACTGCATTCTCCCTTAGACTGTTCCAAAGACAACTTAAGAACACCTCTTACTATCTTCAGGATATTTTGTTTCCAGATCACCAATCACACTTGGGCAGGCAATTCTCTCCCTGTTGTTTTCAAAGTCTCTTTACACTGGAGGAGGAAGCAACGGCAAAGCAGTGCTTCCTAAGCCACCTGATGTGGTGGGCTTGCAGAGTCCTTTTTTCTTCAGTTTTTTTTCAGGAATCTGCCATCTTTCTGCCCACTGGATGCAACTGTTCCTTTGTTTGGAAACTGGCAGCCTATGGCTTGCTGATTGACACCAGTCCATGGGCCACCATTCTGAGCAGCACTGCCGTAATGTATAAATGCCATGTCTTACTCTATGTCTTACTCTAACAAGATCTCCACCTGGCAGTTCATCAGGTTTACAGGTACAGTGCAGAACTCCTCTGGGTCTCTTCTCAATAAGCTAACCTTCCAACTGGATCTGTCTTGGGCCATCCCGGTTTACCAGGCCTGGGGGGAAACAGCAACAATCTAGGGGCAGCGTGACTGGTTTGACATGCTTCTTCTGAAATGTGTAGATTCGCCTGTCTAGACCAGTTCAGGTTTGAAGAATGTAACAACCACCTGTTTTCCTCTCTTCCAGCCCACTTCCCCTGAACCCTAATAAGCTCTTCCTTACAGTTTTAAGCCTCCCCTGTAGTTGGCTTCTGCCACTCTTTCTTGTCTTCAAAGGCTCGCAGTCCAGCGTCGAAGCACAGGGGAATGCGCCATGAGGCACCCACCAACGGCACCGCGCAACGGTGGAACTCTTGTCTGTTTCCCCTCTTTCCCAAAGGCATTCGCAGAAGCCAAGGAGGGCCCTGGGACAGACATGGCATGGAAAGGGGTGGAAGGGCCCTGGGCTGACCACCCGTTCCCACCACAGGATACTCCTTTCCTTTCCTTTCTTTGCTTTTGCTACCGCGGAGTAGCTAAACCAACAACCCTCCCTTATCGTTCCCACAGCCTGAACTGACGCCACCGACAACGCCACTCTCAAACCCACAACCCGAAGCCGTGTCTCTTCTGCAGCACCCTTGGCGCAAAGCACACTGCTGGGGATAAAATTCCGGAGGGCGGGCTGCGCCTCGGCTGCCTCCTCGGGAGCCCGCGCTCTCGGCTCTTTGCCTCGGCAGAGCGCGGCTGCCCGGGCTGAGGCGGCGCGGACCGCGGGGCCCCCAAAGAACGAGACGGGCCGAGCGCAGCGCCCGCTTTTCCCTGCCCGAAGAAGCGCCGACGCGCCTTTTGCCAAAAGCCTCCGCGCCCCCTCCCCCGCGCAGGGCCGGCGACCACCTGCTGCCCTCCCACTCACAGGGCCGCGCGGCTGAGAGAGGAAGCCTCTCGGCGCCTCCCGGCTCCGGCTGCCTTACCGTGTTTGCCGTAGTAATTCTCCTCGTCCTTCGCCATCCCTCCGAGTCCCCCCGCTGGCCGCGCAGACAGCTCGCCCGCCTTTCCTTCTTTCTTCCGTCCTTTCTTTCCTCCCCCTTTCCCTGCTCTCCTCCCCCCTCCCCCCGCCAGTCAGCTGCTGAGCCCGCACCCAATGAGACGCCTCGCGTTGCCTCTCCCCCGGGGCCCAGCCGGCCAAACCTGTAAAACACATTTAGATGGAGGGCGGAGGGAGGGGCGCACCCCGCCCCGCTCTGCCAAGGACCCGCGCAGAGGCGCCGCTTCGCTTGTCGGCAGCGCCCAGCCCGTGCCCAAGGCTGAGAAACGCCGCCGGCGCCTCCGGCCTTGGGCGCCGACAGATCCTCGGGATTAGAGGCGCGCCCCTGGACTTGCGCAAAGGGGAACCCACGCACGTGGGATTTCTTCCGAATGAAGCGCAGAACAACCGCGAGGGGAGGGGACGAATCCCTGCCTCTGGTTCCTCTGCGTAGGGGGCCTTACTGTCCCGGAGCGGAGGTTGGGGGGCACCGGCACGTGGCGGCCTCCGGTTAGGACTTCACTGGGCTAGCCAGAAGTAGACACGTTTGCCCTTAGAAAGTTTTACTCCCTGCTTCCAGCTCAGTGGAAGAACAAACATTATTAAGCAGGTAGGCCAGCAACCCAAGACACGCGTGGCTCCCACTCTGCAGCAGCCTCTCCGAGCTTCCACTTTTTCTCTCTTTCCACCGCCGAGTCAGCCCCGCCCCGCCTCCTATCCCCAAAGCACGAGGCTCACCCTGGCTTTGCTCTGGGGCCCCTCCCGAAAATAACAGTCTAGTGCGGAAATGGCTTGGGAGACGGCGCCGGGTCACGTGGCTGTTTTTCTCAAATGCCCCCAAATACCTATCTTCAGGGGTGGCGACGCTGGCCAGATTCTGAGCTGCAACTTCTTCTGCGCGGTTTTTAACAACTTAGTCTGGTGAAGAACCCAGTGAACTTCGAAAAACGGCGCAATGTATTTTATACCAACTTTTGTTGGACATAATAAGAACACGTCTCTTTTGCATTTTGTTGTACCTGGCTGTTTCTGTGAGGTTTGACCACTCCAGACTCCCCACTAACAACCTTCTCCTAGCCCCTCCACTCAAAGGGGTGCGTTCTAGTCCAAAAAACTATCATTTCCAAACTCTTGTGCTAGACACCTCTCTTTAGGCTCTGGTGTAGCAATTGCAAGCTATTGGATGAAAAAGGGAACAGACCTTTAAAAAACAGGAAGACTTTAATCTTTCAAATATACTTTCGCAAAAGGGTGAACTGCCTTTCCTGAGAACCTCCAGGAGAGGCACTTCACCATATAAATAGGTTGCAGGGGCTCTTTGTACTATTTAACACTAAAAACACCAATATGTCAAAACCATAAATGGAATTCCAGTCATTTTGGGAGGGGCGTTTTGATAGACCATGACCACCCTAAGGGGTTCTAGGGCCAAAGTCATTCCTGCTGGACTGATCACAGCTACTCGCTCTGCCAAGATCCCATTCTTATCATTCCCTTTGCAGATATTGATCTACCTTAACCAGGGAGATCAGGCCTGCAGCTGAGCAATCGGCAACCTGCCATAGTTAGCCATGGATGCACCAAAACTTGACTCAGCTAACTCCCCTCCAATCACACAGTTGAAGCTCCTCCATTCAGCCTGAGCCATGGTTCTATCACAGCCGCAGTGCAAGCGCACCAGAACCAAGTAGATAAGGCCAAACAATGATACAACAGAACTTGATCATTATTGCCTGGAAACATTTCCAGTATATCTTTTGGATTTACTATCCATATTTTTCATGACAGTAAAAATTTACTACCTGTAATTATTGCCCCCCTTTCCTTTACTACCCAAAGATAATTTGGCGTTTTATGTCCAGAATTTACTGCTCTTTACATTGTCTACCACATGGCTTCAACAGTAAGCCACCACTGTAGAGATCAATCCCATCAATCAACCAAGCCATCAGTTTAACTCTCATTAAAGGTAAAAATTAAAAATTAAAAAAAATAAACAACTGTTAATACCCCACAAACTTGATTTGCTATGGCATCTAAAGACATGTTTGTGACAACTAGGAATCTGGGCTCATTTTCTACCCATGCACCTCAGCATCTATATATTCATTTATTTTAATGTGTTGGGACAGCTAGTAATAATAATTAATATTAACAATAATAATAAAAATAAAAATAGTATTATGGCTAATAACAATAGTAATACAGTATGCAATAAACCAATGAATTGCAAAGATTCTAAAAAATACAAGATAGCTAAAGATCAATAAAACAGCCAACCATGTCATGTTCAGAAGTCAGTGTACAGATCAAAGGCCTATCTAAACAGAAAACTTTGTTTGATTGTTGGTAGGTCATCAGAGATGCAGTTAGGCAGCATCACTTTAGTAAGGAATCTCAGAGCCTGGGAGCAGTCCCTGGAAAACTTTTCTCTCAGGTTCCTGCCAACTGTACTTTAGATGTTGGCAGGGCTTCCTCGATGGTTCCCAGAGCAAAGACCAGAAGTATAGCATTTCTGAGTGTTTCTTAAGCACATGACACACAATGACTGAGATGTGGTATGGTCCAGCACGTGGAACTACATTACAGCTTGCCATTCAAACATCCATTGGAGTTACGGTTGAGCCACTGGTGGAGAGCAGAGGATGGGGGTGGAAATGGGAGAAGTGTCTGGCCAAACATAAACTTTACTATATTATTCATTGAGATTTGGCCCTGGTGCATGATGTGGTCATTCTGCATCTGCAACATGGACATAGCCAGACATTCTCCCCACTCCCCCCGCCATCAGCTCCAGAATGGCTGGGGTAGGGAGGCTCCAGAAGCTCAACTGTAATTTTGGGAAGGAAGTGTTTGGGGTTTTGTGGAGGGAGGAAGGGAATACCAACCTCCCAATCACCAAAAAAAAAAAAAAGACATACACAGATGTAAGGTAGGCTCTCAGCTGTGTATGCCATTAATGGGATGACAGAACTCACTGTGTAATCCCTTACAACTCTGTCAAGTTGGTTCTCCCATATGCAAATAATGATTACTGGTAACTGAGGGTCATTTGCTTCAGAAATGGGAAAAAAGAACCTTCTGAATTAATTTAGTCTCTTGGCTTCTACATCACAGCAGTTCTAAAGTCAGGGGTGGGGAACATGTGCTCCTCCTCCTTGAAAGGGAAATAAACGCCCACCAACCTCAGGCAGCACACTCATTGGTGAGATATTTCCCTTATCCATTTATTAGCTGTGGGACTGAAAGTTCTTTGCCTTATGTTTGTCCATGTCTAGCTAGCTAGAATTCCTTAGAGCTCACCCTTTTGGTCACCTGAGCTCCCAAGGTTGTAAGCAACAGTACTGTCTACAAGGCAGATTAACATCAACATTCCCCTTAAGATTCTCCTAAGCTATGAACTTTCAGAAAACCTCCATAACAGGAAAATAACCAGGCAATTTTATCTCTTTTGTATATTTATTATGTAAATATAAAATCAGCTTATGCAGTTACATACACCTAGTCATAGGATCATAATATTTCATAGCCATATCAGTCTAAGTATATTTCTTTCACAGACAGTACATATTTTAGGCATGTTACTTCTACTACAGACATTTCATTTTCTAGACCTGCATCTCTTACTATCACTTATAAGGCACACATCTTCTACTTAAAAGGTACATGGTTGTGTACCTTCATACCATTACTGACTTGTGGCAAACCTGTCATGGGATTTTCTTGGCCAGCTTTGTTTGGAGGGGATTTGCCTTTGCCTTCCTCTTAGTCTGAGAGAATGTGACTTTCCCAAGACCATCCAGTGGGTTTCTATTCCTGCTCTATGCTCCAAGAGTCCAACACACAAATCTCTACACCACGTTGGCTCCCACAGAAAATAGTAAAGAATATCAATTTACACCATATTTGTATTACACAAGCACCACACATCATTCTCACATGCCATCTCTTGATGATTACTCAGGTATCTACATACATTTCAGTATTTGGAAGCATTCCAGCATTTCAATACGCTGCAGTAATACTACATGGTAAGGTCCAAACAAGCTCACCACAGCTGTAATTCTCCCTCTCTGTTCACCAGCATTTCAGAGTATGGTGCACAGCTTAGGATATGCAGCCTGGACAGAGACAGAGTCCATAGGACTGCTCCCCCCCACAAACACACATTAGCAGCAGATATATAGGGTATTCACATATTTACTTTCTTCCCATCATTACTACTTCTAAAAACTATGTAGCAAGTAGACTTTTAGCTAAGACTATGTACAATATCTCATATCACTGTAATTCCTACTCTTAGTTTACTTTTCTGTTTTTTAGATTGAAAATGAATGATTTGTAATGACTGGCTGTATAATTCACATGTTCTTTACATTTCAGGACCTTGTCACTCCATTTGTAACAATAATATTTTGAAAACTAAATTCAAGTTGTAATTAATTTTTTAATAAACTGTACCTGCAATGCATCAAACATGATAGTTTTAGGGCAAGCCAAATTATACATAACACATTTTATGTTCCTAAAGTAATGAAATGACTTTTAATCTGCTAAGGGTACTAATATTCTGTTTCTTCAAATTTCCAAAAAAAAAAAACTGGCTGCAAAATTTCTGGAAATTTGACATATTTTGATATTTTCTATATTTTCTATTGCCTTGCCCAAAATGGATCTTGTTCTTTTCTTTAGAAGTCGCCAAGCTTCTGCTATTTTGTTTACTCTATTGACTTAGCTGGCTATGAGCCCAGAAAATTTTTACAAAAACACTGCTCTGCAGAAAAAGGCTTTTTAATGCTTCAAGTTCATCTTTACTCTGATTTTACACAATTGTACTCTTAAGTATCTAGCTAGGCTATCACAAGATGCAGACCAACAAATAAATGGAGGGCCATGTATTTCCCAGTCCTAAGCAAAATCATATGACAAATTTATCTCATTGCCTATATTTTATGAGTTAATTTTAATGCCCTACCTCTGACAAATGAATGAAGGATGAATTCAACCTTACCTTCTCTTCTCTCCCTGTTTATTTATATTCAGGGCACTATATAAGAACTTGCCTCAGGCCTATATTCTAGAGGCAGGAAGAAGAATAACTAAAATAATAAATGAGACAGAAAACAGGAAGAAAAGTGGGAAGGAGAATGGAAAAGCCAAACACACACACACACACACACACACACACACAGAGTTCTTGCAGAAATTAACCTGGATTTTCTATAGAAAGATCATACATGCCCTCCCTACTTTTAATCTTAATCTAACACAATGATTCTCAAATTATGGTCGGAGCAAGAACAGCATTCCAAAGAGGGGGGCTGGAGTACATCTTGAAAAATTAATGATGCATGCATCCAAAAGTCTATACTCCTTGTAACAGGGAAACAACACAAAATATATGTCAAGCTCTTCGGAAGCAGCACATGTGCAATAATAACAACTTTAGGGAAGGAAAAAGAAGAATACCGCATAATTCCCAAACTCAGTCCATATTGCCACTGGCCACAGCATGGGAAATTTAGAAGAAGCAGCACTACTGCCTGGATTAAAAGCTACTTTCTCATCTCTTGAGAAGCAGACTAGAGGTGGAATGCAGGTGGACAGTATCAGGCCTCCAGATGTGCCATTTGACATACCAGCTGAAGATGAAGGGAGATGTAGCTAAGCACATTTATAGAAACTCTGGTTGGGGAAGGCTGGCCCACAGCTGAAAGGAGAATATCATCCCATTCTTCTAGGATGGGGGGGCAAAGTGTGGCCTTAGGCTGCATGTAGTCCCCAGAGTTGTTATTGTGACCCTTAACAGTTCCAGAATCCTCAGACCAACCGTTTTCTGGACTAAAAAAGAGAGCAAACGGCTGCTCCTGGAAGCCTCAGTTTACCTTTTGAATAGGTTGCAAGGCCTCCTTATACTGGCTAATGTAAATATATACCATTGGCCCTCCACATTCACTATGGTTAAGGGTAAAGACCCCTGCAAAGGTAGGAAAATCACAAATATCAAAATGAGTGTATGTCTGTGGGAAGGGGGCCGTGACATAGTAAGGGAGAGCAGCCACTCAGAGTCCAAACCAGGTCAGGGAAAGGAGAGGGAGGGGGGATGGGTTGACATAGTGATCCCATACTTCCTCTCTCTCTCCGTCTTATCTCCTTCCTTAGGGAGGGGGCATTAGAAGAGGGTTTGTGGTACTGAGAAATCGGGCTGAGATCCATCCTCAGCAGCCAGCCAGTGGTGAGGGAAGAAAGAGGGGGACCACAGGCAGGTTTTTAAAGGGCTGTCTGGCCTGATCAAAGCAGCTGAGAGGTAAGGTTCCCCTGGAAAAGAAGCACAGGGTGGGAGGGCGTGGAGAAACGTGCAAATAATCAAATCTGCGAAAGTTAAACCCGCAAGTGTGGAGGACCAACTGTGTGCATTTATACATACACACACACACACTTCATATCTAAAATCTATTTATATCTTTATTTTTTTCCCCTGTGGAATCAGCCCTTATTAGTGTACTTGGATGGGATACCACCAATGAATATTTCAGGGGAAGGAACTGGCAAAGCCATCTCTGGGTATTCCTTGCCTAAGAAAACCCTATGAAAAGTTCATGAAGTCACTATAAGTGTACAGGTGACTTAAAGGCACACGTACACACAGTCCTATGGTCCTCCAAGCATCTCAGGGTGTAAAAGTAGCTCCCAGACTTGCCACAGTTGCTTACCCTATTCTGGGAGCACAGAAGTGTGTCTCTCAACTTTTAATCTACAAAAACCAACCTCTGCCCCAGTATGTGGAAAAATATGGGAAACAACAGTCTTACAGATCTTCTATCCATCATTCTGTTCTTAGAGCAAAGGATGACCCAGTGTAGCAGAACTCAGCTTTTGCCAATCAAAGCAGACTCCATTAACTGCAATAATAGATGGGATGCATCTCACTATCAATTGACAACTTAAAGAATTTGTGAGTTACAGTTGGCTCTTGGTATTAAAGGTTTGGCTCCAGAACGCCCCCCCGCCCCCACATGAATACCAAAATTTGCATATGCTCAAGTCCCATTATGTACAATGGTACAGTAAAATGGTATTATCCCTTATATAAAATGGCAAAATCGAAGTTTGCTTTTTGGAGTTTTTCAAAAAAAATATTTTCAAGCTGTGGCTGGCTGAATCCATGGATATGGAGGGCCAACTGCATTTTTCTGTTGAAATAAGCACACATGGAGATTTTTCAAAAGTTGCATAATTTAAACTGCTAAACAGTCGAGATTAAAATATTCTGTAATGGCCATCACCACAAAAGATTTCTGGATCAGTGCCTGCTATTTTTCACTTCCACAAAATGTCATTTAGTAAGTCAGAGATTTGGCTGCCGCCCAGTATGCCCTCAAACAAGATCTTTTGATGAGCTAAGTGAAGCCCAAAATCCAATGAAGATCTCCTTTCTATATTCTTATATGTTCTTTGGGTTTTGACCTTGTGAGTTAACCTAATACAGGTGTTCTACCAATGGGGATATCAACACTTTCCTTCAGTGTCTTTTTTCCTTTTTTAAAAAACAAAGACAACAGTATTCTTTTTAAAAAACACATTGTGTTTTCACCAGCTGTGATTACTTGTGCTTGTCAATGAGGATTTCACCAATAATTATGTAAACGGCAACCAGAAAGCAATAATCACCATCCATACTTCCTGCATTTTGCCTCCTTCTGGTCTCACTATTTATATTTCTACTTACCTGCCCATCCATGCATATGTATAAAAATCTCTCAATTAAAGTATTATTCTGTGTGTCTCATGAAAGGTGCTCTGGCCCATAATAGCTTATGTTATAATGTTGCAGGAGCACATAATAAAAGTATTTGTCACAAGACTCTGGTGTTTTTCCCCCCTCTACAACAGACTTAACACAGCTATTCGCTCACCTTGCAGATTGCTACAGGGGAGTGTGTAGACTTAGTTACAAAGATGCAATCAAGCTGGCAGTGGAATTTTACTGAGACAAGAAACAAAGATTTCATGAGTTGCCCTCTGAAAGAGTGGGGAAAATGAAGAGGCTTCCTTTGCAAGAGCAAAGAAAACAGTCACAGTTAGATTCAACAACTATGGGGAGATTTAGTGGCACAAAAATATTTAGCAGCATCAACATTATTCCCCACCACCCCAAATCTTCTCATAATAATTGACTAGAATGATCTGGCATAATGGCAAAGTAATATTTCTAAAGTGTTTTATCTATTAAGAGAGAAGACCAAGGCTCAAAAGAAACATTAGGCAAAATGATTAGATCAAAGAAGCACCCCAAAGTATCATAAAGCAAACCAGATAAGAACAATATTGTATCTGGAGGAAGCAGCAGAGATTTTATCGGTAAACATGGAAGCAGTAGTGAAACATTTACATTTAAGTGAACAAAGTTTATCTGGAGAGGGGAAATGGAAATGCTGAAATGGGTAGATAATCCATTTTTATACAAATGAACTGATCTCAGAAATTCCCCCTCTATTTCCATTTCTATTGCATCCATGCTCATTTACGTAGACTGTACACTATAGGTAAAGAGCAAAGCCAGAACGGAAAAAAGAAAATTTAAAGAATGTTATTTCTATGAAAATTAAACTATAGGAAAGTTAGTATGCAAAATCCCATTCGCATCTTATTGCAAAATTATTGCATGTTAAGTGGACTGAAAGCAATATGGCAAGACAATATTTGGATAACAATATAACAAAGTATATGGACTAATTTACAGTTGCCTCACTCAAAGAAACCTGTATCAATCATCCTCAGGTGGAACTGTTTAAAACTGTGACACATGCTGTGCTGTGTGTCGTTAACAGTAGCATGAGGGCCTTTCCACACTACACTGTTATAGTGTTGTTATTCCACTTTCAACATCCAATGGAATCCTGGAATTTGCAGTTTAGGGAGGGGACTTTAGAATTTTCAGCCAGAAAACTCTTTGGCCTCAGTAAACTACAAACCCCAGAATTCCACAGGAGGTGGAAAGTGGAATAATAGCACTATAATAGTGTAGCGCGAAAAGGCCCTATGTCCAACCACTGACTCTTTTTTCATGCTAAAAAAGACTTTACCGCTTCTTTCTGTCCAATGAATAGCACTACCTTTCCATGACAGTGGGACTCTCTATCAATATGACTTCAGGGAAAACCCACAAGTATAACTATAATCCAAGTTTATGCTCCAACTGCAGAAGCAGAAGCAGAAGAAGATTCTATGCAGACGTCCAGGAGGAAACTGATCACGTACCAAAACAGGACTTCTTGCTAATCATAGGTGATTAGAATGCAAAAACATAATCAAAGATTGTGGGAAATTTGGCTAAGAAATGAAGCAGGACAATTTTTGGTGAAGTCAGCAATTTGTTTGTTGCAAACACATGTTTTAGCCAACTAAAAAAGTGACCATATGTATGGACATCACTTAATGGCCAATAGAGAAATCAAATAGACTACATAATTGGAAGCAGAAGAAGGAAAAGCTCTGCTCTCTCTGCAAAAACAAGACCAGAAGTAGACTGTGACATAAAACATGAACTACTAATAGCAAAGGTTAGAGTATAGCTAAGAACACAAAACCAACCATCACGCCAAAATACAATCTAAAGAACATCTCTGTAGAATTCAAAGACAATGTGAAAAACAGATCTGTGCTATTCAGCGTATTAAGCCACATTACATGATTAAGTAAAAATAAAATGATGATGAAAACAACAAACAGAAGAACTACATAAAAGAAATGAAAGGCTGACAGGTTCATTCAAGGAAAAACCATATGTAGATGAACTTAACTTTATAAAGTGAAGTGAAAAGTGCACTCAGAGCACATGGGAAAAATAAATTACCAGGAACAGATGGCACACCAATAGAGCTACTTCAATCTACAGAGACAGAATCTACTCTAGTTCTAACTATAATCTGTCAAATAACATGGAAAAGAAAAGAATGGCCCACAGATGAAACACTCAATATACATTCCAATCCTCAAGAAAGGAGGCACCAGAGATTGCAGTATCCACAGAACCACTGCTTTAATCTCCCATGCAGGCAAAGTCATGCACAAAATTCTACATTGAAGACTTCTAACATATATGGAACAAGAAATGCCAGATGTCCAACCTGGACTCAGGAAAGGAAGAAGGACTAGGGATAATATCGTAAACATACATTAGATAACAGGAGCACCAAAGAATTTCAAAAGAAAATCAGCCTGTTCTTTATAGATTATGGCAAAGCCTTTCATTGTGAAGATCATGAGAAACTATGGATCACTCTTAAAGAAATGAGTGTGCTACAACATTTGATTGTCCTGATGCATAACCTAAAAGCAGGACAAGAGTCTACTTTTTGGGCAGAATATGTAGAAATGGAATGTTTTCCGATTAACAAGGAGATCAAGCAAGGCTGAACTTTATCATCCTGTTTAACTTGTAGACTGAACATATCATACGCAAATCAGGATTAGACTCAGAGGAAGGAGGTATGACAATTAGAGGAAGGAACTTCAACAATTGGAGATATACAGATGACACCATACCACTAGCAGAAAACAGCAAAGACTTGGAACGATTACTGAAGAAGGTCAAAGGAAGAAGTGTAAAGGGAAGTTTACAGTTGAACTTTAAGAAAACAGAAAAACTTACTACAGATGATTTACATAACTTTAAAGCAGACAAGGAATACATTGAAATAGTTCCAGATTTTCCATGTCTCGGCTCAGCCATCAGAATAGATACTGCAGTCAAGAAATTAGAAGACTAGAACTTGGAAGGGTGGCTATGAAGAAACTAAACAAGATTCTGAAGTGTAAAGATATATCATTGAACACTAAAGTTAGGATTGTCCATGCCATCATCTTTCCAATTTCTAGTATAGCTGTAAAAGCTGGGCAATGAAGAAAGCTGACAGGAAGAAAATTAACTCATTCAAAATGTGGTGTTGGAGAAGAGTTCTATGGATATCCTGGGTTGTTAAAAAGACAAATGGGTCCCAGAGCAAATCAAGCCTGAACTCTCCCTGGAAGCCATGATAACCAAACTGAGGCTATCATGTTTTGACCACATCAGGAGATAACATAACTCATAAGAAAAGACAATAATGCTTGGTAAAGTAGAAGGCAACAATAAAAGAGGAAGATCACATTACAGATGGACACAGTCAATCCAGGAAGACATGTCCCTGAGTCTGTAAGACCTGAGCAGGTGTTTGATGATAGAGTGGCTTGGACTTCTCTTATCCATAGGGTCACCATAAGTCTGACAGCAGTTAACAACAACAATTCTTTCTGTAGTTAGACCAAACTGCCCTTAATGGCCTATGCCCAAGCCAAGCCATTCTCCATCTCTTTCCCACCACTTAAAAGTCTTTACAAATGTGCAGCCTGTGTAGTCCCTCATTTTGGATCAAGTGGGACAGAAGGAATTGCTCCAGAACCTCCAACAGCCAAAGTTAAGACTTCTGCTCAACGTATCCTCAAGATCTTTTGTGAGAAACTACAATTGTCCACTGACCACACCCTCTAAATTCACAGAAAGTCATCAACTGATTTGTGCAGGAGCCAAATAAGCAATCTCAAAGAAAGTCAACGTGTTCATGCATCTTCTATTGCTTTTTAAATGCTAGTCATTGAATGTCAATTATTTAGAACATACTGAGGCATTAAAGTGTAAACTATGTACTGAATGCCCAGGAAGTCCTACACTGTATAATAATATAGCTTGGACCCATCCTTGTATCTCTAACAGTTCCACAGATAGGGTGGATTCCTTCCATGTGCCAGTGTCCAAAGGAGGAGAAATCTTCCTCTAATAGTAGCTCTGTTGTCGTTATGCGCCTTCAAGTCATTTCCAATTTGTAGTGACCCTAAGACATTGTGGGGTTTTGCCAAGATTTGCTCAGATGGGGTTTGCCTTTGCCTTCCTCTGAGGCTGAGAATATGATTTGCTCAAGGAAACTCCGTGGGTTTCCATGGCCAAGTATGGATTCCAACCTTGGTCTCCAGAGTAAGTCCGACACTTACACTAGTACAATATGCTGGCTCCCCAGCAGTTCTGTCAGACCATTAAAATATTTTAAACCAAGGCTTCCGAATTGTCCTAACGTTTTTGGCTATGGTCTTGGGATTTTCTACAAGAAGAACAAAAAGTCTGCCCAAGTCTACTGAAAATTAATAAATATAATCAAAGACAATTAAAAAAAGATCATGCATATTTTCTTGTAATTACCATTATTAGCAACACAGTTTTACACATGCCACTGTAACACTATATACTTGGCTGTACATTTACTTGACTGTTCAAAGTACTTTACAGTAACTGGGCTGAATCTTATTTATAGTCCCAATTAGAGTAGACCCAGTAAATCAATTCAGTGTATAGAAGTGTAGAAAGTTCTCCTGCAGCTCAAGATGTTCTCCATCACTCCTCATGGGGATATGAACCAGACCATAACCTCCGTTTGCCAGTCAGATGAGATCTCAAATGGGTTTTTAAAAAAATGCCAGGAACTTGTCCCATTTGGGGAAGAAGTCTATGAAGAAAACATTTCAAGCAGTCACAGAAACATGGAGGTCATGTTCTCCCTGGCCTGAACCAGGATCTTTGGCTAGTTGTGTACATCTCCATCTTGGTCAGCCTATCCTAGTTGTTTCTGCTTCACAACTCCTTTACCACCTGGTCCACCAGGATTTTACTCCTATGTTCTTCCATTTTCTTCCCTTTCCTCCCCCTTCCCAAGTTAGGTCCTAAGGCACTCCAGCCAGGCTCAACTCACAGGCCCAATCAAGTTATAGCCATCTAACTGGATCTTCCATTCCCTCCTATAAGAGATCCTGCAGTCTTGCAAGTTAAGCGTGTTTTATTGCTACTAAGCCATCATCCTCATGGGCATCCTTAGACCAGACATAACAGACTCAACCCAGAATCCTGTCTTGCAATGCTGTCTGAGCACATTCATATCCTCTTGACCAAATTTCTGACAACAGGAAAGAGAAGTAATAGTGGAGTGACTGAAGGAGCAAACTGCGTTCTTTCATCTGGAATGTGGGCAGCCACTGCTGAAGGCTAAAAGGAAGGTGTAGAGCCTGGTCCTTTAAATGCTAGTTGTAATGGGTTTCATGGCTAAACTCAAACTCTTCTCAGTCCTCATAAAGCAGGGAGGTAAGGGTAGCCAGCCAGACAAGCAGGGCCACATTCTCTCTCCACAATGTGCTTTTCTCTCACAATTGATTTTAAACCATTTCTGTCCCCTGATGGGGGCCACTTCTGCTCTTAGAGCCTTACCAGAAAAAAAAAAGAAAGAAAGAAAAGAAAAGAAAAGAAATCTGGAGCAGGGAAGTGTGCCAGGCAAAAAATGAAAAAAAGTTATCCTCCGGATTACAACTTTCATAATCCCCATCCAGTAAATTATAGTTATCCCTCCACATTCGCTAGGATTAGGGGCACAGGACCCCCATGAAAGTGGAAAAACCGTGAATAACTCTAGGCCCTCCCAAACCATATTTAACACACACAAAAAGATCACTATATTCAGCCTACTGAATATGTGCATTATTCTGAGGCACCAGGGTTCCTTTACAAGGCAGAAGTGGGGGGGGGGCTTCCTGCCACCCCCACTGCTGCCCCACACCAGTTTAAATAGGGACTTACTAGCCTTGTTTGCAGTTTCTCAGTCTCACGAGGCTTGCAGTCCCCATTAAAAGTGGCACATGGGGGCAGCAAAGGTGGCAGCAAATAATCTATGAATAATCAAATCCACAAAAGTGAAACCTGCAAATGTAGAGGGCTGACTCTATTCAGAAAATTTACTTTTGACTAGACTCCCATAATCCCCCAGGCAGCATGGCCACTGGCCATGTGTAGGATTCTGGAAGTTGTACTTGAAAGAATTAACATTCCCAAACTCTGGATTAGGAAAAGGATTCTGCTTTCCCTTTCTACCTGCTAATATCCTGCTTCAAAGCTCTACTCACTCACTTATGCACACGCCCTTGCTTGCTTTTGCGGGGAATAATGCAACAGCCCAGCACTGAAACATAGCTTTGCCCTCAGCCTGAAGAATATCTGTGCAGTTTCAGTGACTACAAACACAAACAATTTGGTGCAATGAGCACTGCTCTTGTCAAAGACAATCCTCTTAAGTCTTTGCACACTACAGAGATATGTGTACAATGAGGTAGTTTTAACCAATTGCAAACTACAGAACATCAAATAAAACATTTGGAGGAGAATCTGGCAAGTACACTGAAGACTTCTATTCCGAAGTTTGAGACAGAATGCAAATTCCTGATGCAAAATTCATCTTTACACTTACTAATCCCACACCATAATTCTGATGAAGAATACAATTTCCCATCCCAACATCATCATCATGAGATTGACAGAATAAATGAGGAACTAAGTGGACAAAGGCTCAGCTAATTAAAAGGTATGAATTTCCTTCTAGACAGATTCTATCAGCTGTTTAGCTTGGATCAAAGGAGCCAATAGCTGGAAGGAGGCTTTTAACTGATGTCAACATCTACTCTAGGCACACTGCCTGTTCCAAATCACACAGTAAAAGCTACTTAGTCTCCCTAAGAAGGAAAAGGGAGACTCAAGTTTCCAATAGGTTGAAGGGCCAAATATATATCCCATTGTCACAACCCTGCAACTAGGGCCATTTCCGCACTACACCCTTATAGCGCAATTGTTCCACTTTCAACATCCTATGGAATTCTGGGGTTTGCAGTTTAGGGAGGGGCCACCTCAAATCTGCTATTAATTTATCTTAAGAGAAATACAGATATATCTGGTATATTTGAGAGATACATCTCATCCTAACCAACAATGATGACCTGGTTAATAGGGTGGAAGTAGCAAGATCCTTTGATGGAAACCATCATGTTCTCCTGGAGTTTATTATACAATGGAAAAGGGAATCCAAGCATAGTCAGGCACACATTCTAGACTTTATGAAGCTGATTTCAGTAAACTTAGGGAGATATTGGGTGTCATTCCATTTCAGGTATACTAAAAGAGAAGACAGTTCATGGTGGATGGGAGTTTCTTGAAAGTGAGATATTGAAGGCACAATTTCAAACAATTTCAGTGAGGAGCTAAAATAGGAGATGGATGTGCAAAGAATTTTCAACTGAAGTAAGATTTAAAAGGGACATGTACAAGAAATGGGGAGAAAAGGGAGGAACCTATCAAAGAGGAATTCAAACAAATAGCCAGCAAGTGTAGGGAGAAAATCAGAAAAGCTAAAGCACAGAATGAGCTTGCTAGAGAAGTTAGAAACAATAAAAACTCCTTTTTTTTTCTTATGTCTGCAGCAAAAGGAAGAACAAGGAAATGGTAGGCCCACTGTGTGGAGATGGCAGTAAAATGCTAACCAGGACAGAGAAAAGGCAGAACTACTCAACACCTTCTTTGCTCAGTCTAATACTGCTCAGCCTGGGGGAAATGGAGCAGAAATGCAGCACAGCATACATAAAGATGTGGTACAGGAAAACCTGGCTACCCTAAATTGTCTTCAAGGCCAGATGAATTACCTCCAAGGGTATTAAAAGAACTAGGAGTAATGGCGATAATCTTTGAGAATTTCTGGATAACAGAAGTCCCAGCAGACTGGAGGAGGGCAAATATTATCCCCATCTTCGAAACAGGAAAAAAAGAGAGGGGAAAGGGGGAAGACTGTATGTATGGGAAATGCCTCAAGAGAAACACACCAGCACAAGGGAACTAGAACGCAAAGATTTGCTTGCCCCCTCCTTTGGTGTAGAAAATTTTAAACGTTACAAATGGTTATTCTGGGCATGATTACCCCGAATAGGTTTCTGTCTAGTCAGGGGCCCTTTTCACAACACAAAATTATAGCATATTATGAGTCTACTTTAACTGCTGTGGCTGCATCCAGTGAAATCCTAGGGTTTGTTGTTTGGTCAGATCTTCTCTGTCTGGTTTTTAAGCAGAGGCTGGATGGCCATCTGTCGGGAATGCTTTGAGAGTGTTCCTGCATGGCAGGGGGTTGGACTGGATGGCCCGTGTGGTCTCTTCCAACTCTACATTTCTATGATTCTATGAGAATTCTAAATGTCCCTCCCTAAATTCCAAATCCCAGAATCCCATAGGGTATAGCCATGGCTTTTAAAATGGAAATAAGGCTATAAAGTGCCCTGTGGAAGGGTCCCAAGGAAAGCCAAGAGCCATTCCTTTCCCCTTGTCTGTGTAACCTTTTACTGAAATGTCCCTCCCTCATCATGACTGTCAGGCCATTCCTACAGACCCAGCAGGGATGTGTGTGTGTGTGTGTGTGAGAGAGACAGAGACAGAGAGAGAGAGAGAGAGTACACACCCACACAACAACTCAAGCATTTGTTTTGAGAAAAAGAAAATGAAGCTAGGAATGACAACTGCATGATTAGAGAAGCGGATGTTCTAGTGGGGGTAGGAGAAAGGCAGTAGCACATTCTGTGAAAGAAAGGCAGAGTTGAACACAACTCAGCAGCTTCCTGTGCCTCAGATAAAAGCATAAGACATAAGTGCTAAAAAAGAAATGACTTCCTTCAAGAAATGGGCAACTGTCACCAAACATCCCCGGCTTTGCTCTCAGAGCAACAACTTGGGTAATGGCTGTCCTCTTGCTCGCTCGCTCTCCCCACCCCAGTCTTATGCCAACAATGCCCTTTAAAGTGGCTTAAATTGAGAGTTTTAAGCAAAAGGAATGCTGGTGGCCCAGCACTTCAGCCCACCACCATATAAATAAGCAAATCAGGATCTGGCACAGGGGGCCTTGAGTTGTTGAGCAATAAGTGGCAGCATACAAATCTATCTATTTGGTCTTGCAGGAGGAGATGCCTCAGCAGTCAGACTCTTTCCCTCATCCTTATCAAACAGTTTTACAAAAGCCTCATTTGAGGGAGTATGCAGACCTGCGTCTTGCTCTAGTTTAGCTGGGAAGAAAACATCTTCAAAGCTGGCCAAGATACAACCTTTCTTCCTTTCTTCCTCCCTTCCCAGAACTCCACAAGCCACACCTCAGATGGACAACAGAGACTGACAATTCTCCCTTCCTGCCAGTTTCCTGTTCAGACGTTCAAAAGCATCTTTTCTCCTTCCCCAGAGGGGTGCCAAAATCTTGCTAGCCTGTTGTGACAGCAAAAATAATGCTTCTGGCATCTAAATACAGACCGACTCACGCATTTATTAGTTCACATTTATTATGAAATAAGATTTAGTGGATTAGAATAGATTCCAGTCTGCAAAAGCAGCTTATGCTATAATAGGTGTTAGTCTTTAAACGTGCCACAAGACATTGTTGTTGTTGTTGCTTTGAATCAAAGAGCTGCCATACTGGGTGGGGCACAAAAATATTAAGTTCTTGACTACTGCTCACAGAGTGCCCAGTGACCACAACAGTTGAGAATTCTGGGAATCACAGCCCAAACAACTACATTGTCCAAGCTCTGATTATAAGGCCTTGGAGAAGCAGAAACTGTCTAATGGAGGCAGAAAACAGCCATATTCAAAACTGGAAGAGGAGCTGGTGCCCACTAAAGATGGGACATTTTGTGTAGCTGTGTCTTGGGTCCCATTCCTGCAGAAAGGCAGCACACAAAATAAACAAACATCAGAAATAACAATCCTACATACACACACATTTTTAGTGTCTTCAAGCTGCCTGTTGACTTATGGTGACCCTACGAATTTCACAGGGTTTTCTTAGGCAAGGAACACTCAAGAGGTGGTTTTCCCAGTTCCTTCCTCTGAAATACACCCTAGGGGAGGTGATATCTGCTGGCAGTCTCCCATTCAAGAACTAACCAGGGCTGCTCCTGCTTTGCTTCCAAAATTATACGTTGTGGTAAACAAAGCGCGAAAACTCCCCAAGCAAGAGGTCTGGTCTCCTTCGGAATGAATGCAATGAGAGGCAAAAAACCCAGCCGGCCCCTCCCTAAACCGCAAACCCCAGAATTCTATAGGAGGATGAAAATGGAATCATCGCGCTATAACAGTCTTGTGAGGAAGCGGCCTAAGTCTGGCGCGGCGACAGAAGCTGGAAAGCGCTCAAGAGCCGCTTTGCTCTCCGGAGCTGGAACGCAGGCGAGCCCAGACCCACCCGGCAGCCCAAAGCTGAAGGCGGGAGGAGACAGGAGCCTCCACGACACTTGCGGTAAAGGGGGGGTGTCCCATTAAGGGGGGGGTCTGCGCTACACAACACCACTCCCCCCCGCGCCCTCTCTGGGAGTGGGCGCGTGTGTGAACAGCTGTGTCCGAACAGGGGCTACTGGCGTGTGGGGAAGGCAAGCCCTGGGCCGCCGCCGCCTCCTCCCTCGCCCAGCCGAGGGCTCGCCCATCCTCCGCGGCAGCCGCGAAGCGCTTCTTTTTACCGTGAGGACCGTCGGCGTCGCTGGGCTCCTTGCCGCTGTGCTCGCCGTCCATCGCTGCCCAGCTGAGGCGCCGCCGCCGCCAGCCACCAGCGGAGGAAGCGCCGCCGCCTAAGGCGCGGCTCCCGGGGGAACGCCGAGGAGGCGGGGAACGCAAGCAGAGGGGAACCGAAGGCGCCCCCCGCCCGCGGACCCTCCGCCTCGCGCCCTGGTTGGCTGCCGCCTCGGGGGCAGCATCTCCTGGCCGGGCGGGGCCGAGGGCGCATGCGGGGCGAGGGAGGGAGGGAGGAACAAAAGCGCGTCCTGGGCTTAGAAGCGCGTGGGAAGAAAAGGGAAGACGAGCCGAGCGTGACCGAGGCGTCGCCAAAGTAAGAGCCGTGTGTTCAAGCGGAAACCTGCAGTTTCAGTCGGTGAAGCGGCGACGCAGATCGGTTTAGAAAGCTGCACTCCCTAAAGCTAGGAGGTAACGGCTTGCAGCCCAGCGCCAGTCCTGACTAGAGTAGGCTGGCTACATACCCTCCAACTGCCCCAGTCAATTTCACTGTGTCAGCGCCTTTCTAAATGCCCCAGCTTCTTCCTCTTCTCCGCATTTCCCTCTTTGTCTTCAGCTAGCTTCAGTTGCTGCCATCGGAGTCCAAAGCGCAAAAGTAGTTTGCGGTCCCTTAAGCCAGCAGGAGAGAAGGGAGAGGAGCGGAGAGAGACTCTGGCCCTCGAGGAGGCTCTGGCAAAAGCAAACTCCTGCAGCCTCTCCTAGCTTGTGCATGCTTCCTCATTAATCATGTTTGCTGTCTTGGCCGCAGATTGGTGTGGCTTGATCTCATGTCCCAGTTTTCATCTGTGCAACCTTGGGGGGTTGAATCAGTTGGATTTGCCATAGGAAGACTGATCGATTGGTCTACGCTAGTCTACTCTAACCCTAGTCAGAACTAACCACGAAGATTCCGGCCAATGTGTATAAATGTATTTAAAGAATATTTTTTTTCTCTTTTTAAAAAAATCATCTCTTAGGATCCTATGGAACACAAAAAGGTCCACTCATGAACCACATGAATGAGAAGATGGATTTCCAGTAGGAATTTCTTTCAAAATGCCTGGCATGTAACCCTTTGTTTAAAAACATTCTCAGAATAAAATGAGGAACTGGAAAAATGGAAGAAAGCACTGGCTGGTAGTAACATTTTAAGTGGTGCTACTGCTGCAGGTGGTGATAGTGAAAGTGCATATTTTCCAAAAGAACAAAAACAAAAAAACAACTCCCTGGGGAAGTCATGGTGAGAAAAATAGAAAGACTTGTAGCACTTTAGAGAGAAACTCATTTATTGCAGAATGAACTCTTTTGCCAGCAGGCATGTGCTTGAGAGACATCAGTAACCCCTGGCTGCTTCTGCAGATGTCCCCTGCACAACTTCCAGACAAAGTGGAAACTCAACCCAAAGATCTGTTTTAGAAATTGGGTCATCATACATCAGAGAGCATTTTGTCATAGCTGAAGTAGGGTTTGGGCTTCCTTATTCCTTTTTTTTTTTTCAAAACAAAAAAATTCTTTGACTAGAATTGAAAAAAGTAAGTGTTTAGCCATTTGCCCTTCCCACAGTGCACCCGATTGCAAGTTTCTGAGTTCTCATCTGATGCCACACCCAATTTGGTCAGATGGCTTGGATGATCAGTTCTTTCCCTACTTTACCGAAACACTTAATGACTGGCCCACATCTTTGGCCCAAAAGGAATTCTAGGAAGAAGTAGAACTGTTACTAGATTATTGAGAACAGAGCTGGTGATCACATGGCCCTCCAGACATTTATGGACTATATCTCTCACGGGCTATTCTGGGTAGAACTGATAGGGACAATAGCCCAGCAACATCTGGAAACCCACAAACTGCCCATCCTGATATAGAATATTTTAAAGACATGAGTTTGCACCAGCTCTCATGTGTGTAGCATTATGAGCTTTAAAAAAACTTTAAATCATGGTGAGAAATGTTGCTAATCCTGGGCTGGAGCAGCCCGCAAATAAGCTCCAGGCTGTGATGAAACTGGGTGGGGTGATGTTGAACAGAGAAAAGTCTGATATCTGACTAAGAGGAAGATTTGCACCAGGGGTGGGCAAAATCCCATCCTATGGATGATGTTGGATGGTAATACCATTGGGATATGCATGCTAAGGCTAATGGGAATTACAGTGTAACATCTGGAGGCTGCACTTTGTCTATCCCTCTTCTACATGAGCAGAGGCTTCATGCTGAACCCTCCAGAGAATATCTCTCTCCTGTATTCTCCAGATTCACCTTGCCCACTGGACAACCAAGATTAGTGGACTGAACTGTCTAGGAAAAGTACAGAGCAATTATGGAACCCTGTGTGAACCCTCCTCTCCATATGAGTGGTTCAGGCCTGAGGATCAAATAGGGTTGTGCAAACTACAGGCATACTCCATTAACAAAGTAGATGTGTTCCTAGGCATCACTTCTTTAATAGAAGCTTTGGCATATGAGGCAGAAAATGCATGGAAAGAACAGAGAAAGGCTCTTGCACCACACAGCAGCCAGCAGCAGCAGCTCAACATGTTTGGCATACTTGACCTGGCATACCAGGTCAAAGAAGACTCGCATAAGTAAATAAAAACAGTTTGAATCTTCAAGAGACACTTGAAGTCTTTTTCTAAATTGCATCCATGGATGACATTTGCTTTTCCAAGTCTCCATCTTTCTCATTATTTCTATTTTGATGGCCAAACTTATAGATCTATGCTTTCTTAACATATTAGGGATCGCTGGTGATGCAGGCTTATCCTCTTTGCCCTTTTCTCTGTGTTTTACTGTTCCTGCACCCCCCAGTAAGGGATTCTGGAGGCAGCTGCTGTTCACCTTGCCTGTTGCTGTTAGACACATACAGTAGGATCAGCTAGGGCAGAATCTTAATCTTTTCCAACCCAGAGATTATTGCATTGTTTACACATGGCTGCAATTCAACAATAAAAGTCTGTGTTTCTCCAAGCTTCCCATATTGCCCGTGCCGATGCCAGTTTAAAACAAAAACACCCTTCTAACAAAACACCCTTAAAACAAAAATACTCTTCTAACTAGACAAGAGCAAGCAGCAAAAGAAGGGCTGGGTGGACATAAAAAGACTTTGAAAAAAGGAATTTATTTGTCAGAGGTTTTGTTAACTGTACATCATGTTCTGCACCTTTTGTCAAACCTACAAACCTAGTGAAAGTACCCAGTTTTATAGATGCAGAAATAGCCTGAAATCTTCAACCTAAGTTATACAACAAGTGTTCCCCACATGAGTGAAACCATGCCTAGTGGGATTGCCAGGCCTTCCTGCTGCAATGATATACTCCTAAAGCAGTGGTTCTCAACCTGTGGGTCCCCAGATGTTTGTGAACTTCAGCTCCCAGAAGCCCTAAGCATTGACCATAGTGGCTGGGCCTTCTGGGAGCTGAAGTCCACGAACATCTGGGGACCCACAGGTTGAGAACCACTGTCCTAAAGAATCGTAAGAGAGGAATAAGTCTCCTCCATGCTAGTCAAGGGAGGCAGAGGAGGGGACCGGTGCAAGCAAAGAGGTAACCGCACTTGTATAGAGTGATTATTGAAAGGGAGCGTGTCTGCCCTTTTGTTTCACCTCTGTGTTTTTTTCTTAGATGTGTGTACTCAAGCCTTTTACACTCTTCCTGCCTGCAAAAGTCACCTTTCTGTTTTTTTTCCAAAGTTATTCTTTTTGTCTCCCTTTATCTAGAAAGGGATCATCCATGGCTCATGAAACTTATGACTCATGAAAGCCAGTTTTTAAGGGCTCTTCTACTGAAATTTAGGTAATCTTTTGCCTATCTCATTTCCTATCCAAGATGGATTTCCTGAAATAATAAGTGTAAATTTTCCTTTTTTTACCATACAAGAGCATCTTGAGTATTTTTCCCACCAAAAGCTCATATTGCGTTGGCTACATGGCACTCTACTTGATACAGATACCAAAATATTCCTACAGGTATAACTCAATAATTCTCTTCCTCAGATTATTTTCCCAGTTACCTTCACTGTATTCACTGCAAAATGATGCACTGGTAAGCAAAATTCTGTTACCTAGTGATTGAAGATGGTACTACAAGGAAAAAGTAACTTGAATTAGGGTTCTTTCCATATTCATTCATTTCAGGTGTCTACTTTTGATAGTCTTAGAGCCCATAGGCCAGAGTTGATATTCTCTTTAACATTTATCCATTTCAGATGCTCTAAAGTCTCAATATTAAGACCTAGATTGAATGGCTAATCTAAGCTGAAACAGACCAAATGAATGATTTGTTGAATGCTTAGCCAACGTTTATGTGAATCCTATTGCTTTAACAGGTCCATTCTGGTTAGGACTTGCAATTGATTTAGGTCTATCTCTGTGAAAAACAAAAGCAAATTTCCACATTTAAGGCATACAGTTGTATCTAAATGAGTCATTTCTAAAGTGAGTGGTATTGGCCACTTGGGGCGGTGGAAAGATCCAGAGGGCAGTGAGGATAAAGGGGGTGGTAGTGGGCAGCAGGGTGGCATCAGAACCAAGTAAGCATTTTAAAAATAGAATCTGTATAGTGCTTGCTTTGCAGTATGCTTTTCCACCGTTGCTGCCCCCTCCCCGCAAAGAGGCTTGTGCCCGTGAAGGTCTGTAACTTGATGCTAGCATAGGAGGGTCAAGCAGGATCCTGAAGAATGCTTGCTTCACCACATGCTTTTCCACCGCTGCCACCCTCCCAAGCTTAAGGGGTTTCTGACATGAACTCGGTAATTCATGATCCCACACAAGGAGGAAGTGGGTGGCTTGCCTGCCTTTAGAGAATCAGGAGGATTTGTGAAATGGCAGGAATCCAAGCATCGCACTTGGTGTGAATCCATGCCTCCTGCCATTTCACAGATCCTCGTGTCTCTGCAGCCTTGTGTCTTTTGTGGTGTTGCATCTTTTCTCATGTGGTAGGAAGCATGGTTGATCTGAAGCCACTTGCCCCATTAATTTGTTTTGCCTGTGAACAACTTTGTTTCAGTTTAATTGCAGCTTCTCTGCAGCCTTGAGTGTTTCTGCAGTTTGGTGTCTCCTTAGATGTTTGAGCGCTGAGTTACTGACTTCCATGTACACAAGTCCCTTCGGGGGGGGTGGTCACAGCAACAGTCGAAAAGCATGCAGCAAAGCAAGCATTCTTCATGATCCTGCTTCCTCCATACATGCCAGTATTGAGTTATTGACTTCCATATACACAAGCCCCTTTAGCCTTGGGGTAGTTGTGGAAAAGCATGATTTTTTGAGTAGTTTAGTTGTTTTGAATTTGCAGTAAACAGAATATCAAGAAAGAGGTATGTGTTTGGGGGGGGGCACTAGGGATGCAGCCTGGGAGCCAAGGCAGCAGCAGCAGCCTGAAAAAATTTGGGAACCACTCATCTAGATTAAGCCACACTATGAGTAAACTTACTGGAATTGATGAGACCTGCTAAATGTAACTTTCATATAAGAGGCAGTCCCCAATGTATATGGGTCCCAGCCCTTGAAAAGCTGCCAGCACAACCACTGCAACAATAGCCAAATATATTTTAAATCTACAAGGGAAATTCTGTTGGCCCCTTCCTTGCAGCATCTCTTCTTGACATAAGTGGCCAGGCACACTCAAACCAAGGCGACTTCTCCAGAGACAGGGATGTGAAGAATGTAGCTTAAAAAATGTCTGTAATTTTCAAAACATTGGTGAAAGAAAACAAAACAAACAAACTATATAACATACGAAGCAAGAGATGCTGTTTTAATCTGCTCTTGCATGTTTGTCTTACAATTCAAGATGGTTAACTACAAGAAAGCTCAACCTCAACATAATAATTACTACAGAAAATCAGCCTGTAATTCCCTCCTACAAGTCCAGAAATGGTTCTCAGAGGTTGGCAACATTCTTGCTTTTTCCTTACCACAAGTTTAAATGGGTGTTGACTCCACTGTGGTGTTTCTACCTTTCATGGAATGTGCTGAGGCCATTTAGAAAACAGATTATGCTATATTGCCCTTGCTCTGCATTCAGAATTTCTCTCTAACACTGGAAGAGTGTGGGCATGCTTAGTAAAGAAAAGACTTTCAATAGTATTATGCAAATAAGCTGCAAATTAATAATAAGGGAAATTATAATTTTTAAAGATATTCTTATGGAAATCTTGAGAAAAAGGAATGATACTTTCTTCACAAATAAATTGAAGCAACAAGGGATACCATTAAGAGGGGCAGATTTATTTATTTAATTTTTTATTAGAATTTTTTTAAAAAAATTAACATAAGCAAACAAAACACACACAAATCAATACATCAAAGACAAAAGAAGAAAAAAACAATTAAACTAAAAATTACATGCATTCCTGTTATTCTAAAACAACCACAACAACAAAAGAAAACATGTTTAAGCTAAACTAACAAAAATTGACTAATCAGAAGAAACAAAAACTACAAGAAATACTGCTAATTAAAAATGTTTCCTGCCCTAGTTGTAAACAGCTCCTACTTACATTAGCATAGTTAACTTAAAATCATTACTTTGTTACCCTGATTTCTGGGGTCCCTTTGGGAACACCTCAATGTGCTCCACGTGATGGGGAATGGAAACTAGCCAGAGCACAAGCCAAGCACCATATGAGAGGCAGGGTAACCTAGTGAGATCTTTCACCCAATTTTTACGGGGTCAGGCCAAGCCAAACACCAAGCAAAATTGTCTAATAAATGATTTTATTAAAAATAAAGACTTGTGCATGTTCACACTTACGCACTCACTCACTCAAGAACTATTTAGAAATAAAAGAGGAAATTGGATAGGGGGCTTTGGAGGGTTACAGCTGGGGAATACTGCACCTGGTCCTGAAGTCCAGAGGTCTGAGACAGCAGCGGAGAGAGAGAAGAGACTCAGCACGGACAGAGTGGTGGTCTTATGGGAAGCCAGGAGCAATCCAGGAGCGGTCCAAAGAGCTGCTCAAAAACTGGGTCTATTTATGAGGGGAAAGGTACCTGGAGGGCTAATCCGTTCCCGGGGAGAACAATAGGTGGAGGAGCTAGAACAAAGCTCCAAAATGTCAGCGTTCTTTGCATGATTGAATTTGCCGTGGTTGTCAAAGCTTCGGCTGTATGCAAATCGTCCTCACTTGATGGGCTGTTTGTCAGATGCATTAATCCCTTCAAGCTGGCTCCTTGGGGCTGAGGACCCTTTTTGTATTTTACATGCCCGGAGGTCTCCTGGGGCTACCTGACTATGGATTTACTGCCCTGACTGGGTTTTTCCTGTTTTTGGCTGTTCAGCCATGCCTGCCTATGTGCTCATTCAGGGAACCTCTCAAGCACGTGGAGATTTTTTTTGATATTAAATTGTAGACCCCGGGATAGGGTTATCTATCGCAGTAACAACTTAAAATTACTGATAAATTTGTTGCTTATTATGTTTATACTCACTGACTATTTTAAATTCCAACTTTCTTAGGTTTCTATCTCAAAAGTATATATCAAAATTGTTAATCACTATAGAGTATTATTATTTAAATCAATACACCATGAATTAATTCTCAGAAGAAGGAAAAATGTAGAAGGTATAATTTTTCGATACAAGCAAAGATGATTCATAGTCAACACTATTGACAAGACAAAGGGATTTCTATGCAGATATCATGCTGACTTTGATGTTTGAGAATCGAAACAAAAGGATGATGGATTGAATGGATTGAATTGCCAATGAGTACAAAATAACAGAAAAAGAACTTAACTCTTCTAAAGCTCAGGTGAAATCAGACTTGGACTCAAACAAATTTGACAGTTAAAAATGGAGCTTAAATTTTTAGCTTGTAATGTGAGAGGAATTAATTCCTTTTCAAAGAAAAGGAAGATTTTTCATCATTTGGAAAAACAAAAATTGGATTCAATCTGTTTACTAGAAATACATATTAAGTGGAGTGATAAAAAATATTTTACAAAATCCTAAATTGGGTCAAGAATGTAGTTCTCTAGCAGAAAAGGGAAAAAGGGAGTTCTGATTTAAGTCATTCAAAACTAGACCCTGAAAAGGTTTTTGATGAATTGGATGGACATTTACTAGGAGCAGGAATTCAAGTTTAAAGACAAAAAGTTTTTGTGATTGGACCATATGCTCCTACAGAAAATAAAGCAATTTTTGAAAAGAAAGTCTTAGAGAAAGTTTTGGAATATTCTTAGGAAAAATTAATTCTTTTGGGAGACTGGAATGGAGTGATTGATCCAAGAGTTGATAAAGGACAGATAAAATGAAGAGACAAGACTAAGAAAAAGTTCCAAAGACTTTTTAAACTTGATGGATAACTTGGAATTAATAGATATGTAGAGGCTTTTATATGGAAGTTCATAGGAATGTACTTGACACAAATCATTTTAAAGAATTGAAGTTTTTGGTGTCTAATTCTTAACTTTTTTGGTTAAAGATATGGAAACTTTGACCAAGACCTTTTCTGATTGTAACCCAAGACTGATGTCATTGCAGGGGCTTAATGTTTGAAACTGGTTTAATGTTTGAATAGAAACTAAGATGCCTGGGGGTTAATTTTGAGAAGCAAAACTCAAAATTATTTAAAAACAATTATTTGAAAGTTTGGACTGTGATAAAACAAGATTTACAGAAATGGTCTAGATCAGTGGTTCTTACTCTTTTCTTTACCAGGAACCCCCTGTAAGTCTAATTTTTTGCTGAGGACCCCCAAGACTTAACTGAAGATTTAAATATTTAAATTTAGATTTATTTAAGACTTTTGGAGACTAGGATTCAAATCCCCATGCAGACAATAGGTGGCCTTGGGTAAGTCACATTCTGTCAGCCTCAGAAGCCAGCAAAGGCAAACCCTCTCTGAATAAATCTTAACAAAAAAAAAAAAAAAACCCTGTGATAGGTTCACTTTAGGTTTGTCATAAGTCATAAGTGATTGGAAGGGACACAGTAACAAAGTGCTGCTGGCAGGAGGAGTTTTGTCTAGCCATCTTGTCTCTCCCCTTTGAAAAATGACTTATGACAACGCTAAGGGAACCTATCATGAGCATTTTTTTCGCAAGATTTGTTGCTTTTTCCTTTCTCTGAGGCTGACAGAATATGACTTGCCTGAGGTAATGCAGTGAGTTTCCATGGTCAAGTGGGAGTTCAAGCCCTGGCCTCCAGAGTTATAGTTGGGCTTTGTGCACATGCCCACTGCCATATCCCTTTCCTCAGGGATGCAGCAGTGGAGGTATGTATGTGGGTGCCCAGACTGCTCCCTCATGTGTAAACAAGAGAGCAGTTTCAGCATCTACAACTCCTCCACTGCCATGTTCCTGTTGTTGCTGTTGGTGTCCAGCAGCAGGGCTTCATGACCCCCTGTAAGGGCTCTATGGATTCCCAAGGGTCCCCAGACTCAAAGTTAAGAACCACTAGTCTAGATCAAAGCTCTCAATGTTGGGTAGAAGTTAAAACTATAAAAGTGAATGTTTTGCCTAAAATATTATTTCTGTTTCAAATGATCTCAGTTGTTACCAGTGATATGCCATTCAAAAAATGGTATCAAGACATTGTGAAATTCATTTGCCAAAGTAAAAAATCTAGAGTGAGATTTAAAATTTTACAAAATGCCAAACAAAAGGGAAGTTTAGGACTTCCAAATCTGAGACTGTGTTTTTATGCTTCATGCTTGACCTGGCTTAAAAACTGGATAACTTTAAGAAGAGAAATTATTTTAAAACTGAAAGGCTTTGATCTGGGATTGGTTGGCACATGTTCTGATGGAATGATAAGATTAAAGCTAGCATAGATTTTAATAACCACTCCTTCAGAAAGCCTAGACTGAGAGTATGGAATAAATATAAAGTAAGGTTCTGTTCAAAAATGGCTTTATGAGTTTCTCCTCATGAAGCATTGTTTAAAAGAGAAATTACATTTATTGATAAATGGATTACGTATAGAGATATTTTGTTGTTAGAAAACACATGATGGCAAAAGAAAGCTTGTGATATTTTGAGTTAAGAAGGAATAAATATTAGTTAGTTTATATGTAGACAATTGAATGTTTTAAGATGGATAAAATTTTGTTTGGTTTTGAAACATCCCAATTAAAATTTGAAGAACAATTATGTACAGATGATGATCATTTAATTGGTAAAATGTATAGATATTTGTTGATAATTGAAACAGAAGATGAGCAAATTAAAGAATGCATGATTAAATGGGCCCAAAACATTGAGTTATGATTTAATAGAAAGCTTTTATAAAATGATGTGCAGATGGTATCTTACTGTTACAGCATTGCGCACCCCCCACACCTGGCATGGCTTAACTGGAAAATATTATTTAATTCGCACTATTAATTGGCGTTGGTATAAATGATACCTGAAGTGATGGGAAGATCAAGTGGAAGATGCAGATTACTGACTGTAAACATGAGATAGCAAGGCAGGGCAGCCAAACGCACCTCTTAGGCAGAAATGAAGTCATTTTCAGGCTATTAGCGTGGCCACTCTTGAGACAATAGGCTTAAAGATGATGAGCCAGATATCTCAGAGCTGAAAGGGGAAATCCCCACCAAATTGTGATTGTTTCAGCCCTGACCCCACACACCTGGATATTTCCCTATTGTTTTCCCCACCTCTCCACAATATTGAGCTATTATGAGAACCATTATCCTTTTGCCACCTAAACACTACGACCATTAACTCTGTTCAGACTTCATTGTTTATGTTGCAACTCTGCTTGGCTGAGGGAGCAATTTGCACCTATACCCACAGGATATTTTTTGGGGTATAAGAACGCCCGATGTCAAGCACTCCAGTGCAGTCTCTTGCCTTTCTGAACACATGGTGTCAATTTGATTCCTGAATGAGAACTGACCTTGGGTCACATCACTGCTTTCATTGCTGCTTTCTGAACTGGTAATTATTGCCTCATCCCTGAAAGTCCTCTATCCACACTTTCTCCTCATTTCCTTAAGTTAGCTCTTGTGTGCATGCATGAGTGTTTGGATCTTTGCATGCTTGTGTGAACCTTTCCCAATAAAACACAGTTGATTTCATTTGTGGAATCTCAGGCTGGTTCTTTCTTGCATGATTTTGTAAACATTGGTGGAAAGATCTCATTAAGTTACTCCCCTTTAGTGTGCCTCCTAACTTTGAGCTAATTATTCCCCACCTTTGAACAGAGATACTGGCATTGCTGATGAGCCCTCATGGCACCCATGTTTGGGGTAATACTTACAACTGAAAAACTGTCATATATAATTGTTACCACCGTAAACTGGCCTAGCCTTTGGTAAACTTTAGATATCATTTTTGATACCACAATTCGGCCCTGTTCTGCCACCCTCAGCCAAGTGTTTGTGAGGCCGCTGAACAAGCATGAAGCTAAGCATGGCTATTATATGCTGACTCATACTTGTTTACACCAAGGCAAGCCAGAAACTGTCAGATCTGCTTTAGGAGACCTCCCGAAACAAACACCTTCATTACAGATGTGCGTCAAAACAAAGAGACCTCTGCCCCGAGTGGGCACCCTGGCAAGCTGAGTGCTCAACTGATAAGCTAGCTGCATCTGCATACCGGCTATACTATTGTTAATTTGGACCTTAACTCAATCATGTAAATTCTGACCTTTCAGAGACATTGTCTCCAGCCCAAAACTCATTGTTTTCTCCCAAGACCAGACTAGCCCACGGTCATTCTTTCCCTGATAAAAACCTCGAGTCCCGAGAGCTCCTTGGATCGCTCGCTGGACCGCCCGTTTGGACTACCTTGCCGCCGCTTCATTCTGCGAGCTCCCCTCAGCCGCCACACCGAGTTTCCTTCTCTTCAATTGGACCTCTTCAGGACTACGAGAAAGTATCACCCATTTTCCCCCAAAACTCTCATTTCCTATTTCTAGTTAGCTGTGTGGTTGTGTTTTCTTAATAATTTTTTTGCTTGTTAATAAATATCATTGCTGCCATTTTAAACTGTCTGACTGCTCACTGACCTGAACCTGTATACATAGGGTAAAAGATTCCCGCCAAGTTACCCTGCCTCTCGTTAGCTTAAGAGAGTGCTCCAGCTAATTTCCCCATCTTTGCTTGGTTTGTTTTGTCATTTGGGCGCCCCTCCCGGGACCCCCGATCTACAGGGTAACATAATGGTTCACCAAACATTTGTTGGAAGTGTAAAAAACCAAGAAGAAACTTTTTATCATATGTGATGGACCTCTGAGAAAGCAAACAAATTTTGGACCATGCTTCATTGTTTGGTGGAAGATATTTTGAAAATCAAATTAAAATTGACTCCAGAGATGTGCTTACTAGGTATGTTTGAAAACAGAATGGACAATTCTGATGTGAGGCTCTTTCAATATATGACAATGGCAGCTAGACTTCTGTTGCAAAGGAATGGAAAGAAGCAAAGATACTAAAGCAAGAAGAGTGGATGATGAAACTTTTGGACTTAGTGGAAATAGAGAAATTAACTATTGTTAAAAGATGGTTTAATGTCTAAGCACAGAAAAAATTGGGAGAAATTTTGAGCTTTTCTAAGAAATTTTGGTGAAGTTCTTTTAAACTTAAGATTTAAACACAAATAGAGATAAGGCAGAATTATAAGGTATAAAAGATATAAGTTTAGATATCTGAACAGAAATATTCTTTTCTTTTTAAAAAAAATGATTAGTAGTATAAAGTAATTATGTAGCTCCTTTTTATCCAATATATGTTTAACTTAGAAGAAGTTTGACTAAGTATTTTGAGTTATAACCATCAGCTGGGAGGTGGGAAGTTAAATTAGTTAAATGAGTATTTCCCCTTGTACTGTGGTTAGTTTTAGTTTGTTGAATAGTTGTTTACTGTTGTTTGTTGTGTTCTGTTTAGATTCATGTGAACTGGTGTTTTGTTGGTTTATGTTTGTATTTGGGTGTAGTTTTGTGTGATAGACTTTTATATGTTTATACCATTCTTTTAAAAAACAACAGGAGCAACAACAACAAAAACAGAACACTTTATTTCATTTTCCTCCTGAACTGAACATTCCAAAAAGATTTGGAAATGAGAGCAAAGTATTCATCATGGCACCCTGGAAAATTTATAGTTCTGAAGACTTTAGCTATGTTTTGAAGAAAAGAGAGTAGGGAAATGTACATTTTGAACTGAGAGAGGAAGAAGCCTGCCAGCCCACACAATCCACAAAAGTAGCTTCTTTTCACTGTTCACTTATTAACCCTCTAATTCAGCTTTTCTACTTCTTCCTGGCGGTGCTCTCCAGATATGTTGGACTACAATAACCATGCTCATTGGGAATTATGGACACTGTAGTCCAACATACCTGAAAATGATGTTTTCTGTAATCTATGAGACAGAGAAACAGGTACTGAATGAACAATAAGATAGTGAATATCTGTAATCTATACATTTAATATTTCCTTTTCAGCAGTTGAGGGAAGAACCACCGAGATGTTGTTGAACTCCAGTTCCAGTTATTCCTGCCCACTGGCCACACTAAGTGTATCTGATGGCAACTGCAATCCAGTAGCATCAGGAATGCACAAGCTCCTTCTACCTGTTTCAGATATATCGATAGTATAGCATTACAAATACTGTGATGCATTTAAAATTCACATTTGTTTAAATAAGTTTCAAGCTCTGAATTGCATTATAAAGTCCTAATCATCCTACCTTCTAAATGAATTATTTACCAAGTTGCCACTAATCTATTTCTAGTGAGAATGTTTCATAGATTAGATGCCCAGTTACATGGAGGAATATGCATCTTGGCAGCAGTGATGGCATGGACAAAAGCCTCTGAATGCTTATGTCATCACCACAGTACAAACTCTAAACTGCCCTGGCGGCACTGTCAGACACAAAATACTGTTAATGCTTCTAGAGGATAACCCTCTGGTATGCTGGTCCCTTGCTAGTGGTGAGGTCTATTTGCTTACACTGGAAATTATTTTAATTACAGAGGTAGCCTTCCTCATAGTCAACCCTTCTACTTGTAGGGTTGGGTTTGAGACCAGTGTTCTGCCAGCAGGGAGTCATGGCAGAAAGTAAGGTAGCTGCGGTTTGAAATTTGAAAGATAAAGCCATAACTTTAATGCAGTTGGCAGTGGATACCCCTTGTTGATGTTGTGTCTCTGACTTCTTTTGGAATCAGTGCTATATTTGTACCAGTCCAACTTTCCAGGACTTTGCCCAGCTCTAATATCAAATTCAACAAATTGTTGCTTTGGCTAATGTAACTGTTCTTTGTAATATCTAGTTGAAAACCCATCTGGGCCTGCTGCCTTCTCCGTCATGATTTTCTTGATGGTTTCCATAACTTCTGCCACAGTAATTCTTGCATTTAAACTATGTCTTTGTTCCTTCATAATTTTCAGCAAATTCTGATGTTCCAGGTAAAGTTTTATGATAAATCTTTGTTTTCTATAATGTTTGGGGAAAAATTGTAAATAACATTCTTTATCACAGGTTGTACATTTCCCATCTCTAATCTCAAATATTACCGTTTTTCTCTCTTTCACTCTTCATTCTGTAGGCTAGCCATATACTTGGTTTATTTGCAGACTCAAAGTAATTTTGCCTGTATATTTAAATGTCCTTTCTATTTAATAGACCATACTTGTATAAAATTGTTTCTGTTTCTTTTATTAAAATAATATTTGTTGGCTTCTTCAACTCTTCTTTTTTCTTAATATCTTTAATAGCCTGTTGCTATTTTTGCCATTTCCTTTCCAATTCTGTGTTTTGCTTGATAAAGAACCCTCTCATGACTGGTTTACTTGTGTCCTAGACAATTCCTATCTCAGTTTCCTTCTTAAAGTTATGCTGGAAATAATTTTTAACGGTTCTGATCCAAAAGGATTTTAGGCGACACATACATGTCTTTCACTATGTTATCTTTGCCAAGTGTTTTGACATCAAAAACATATCAATCCTGGGGGAAAAAATTGTCTTCCTGAGAAAAAAGTAAATTCTTGTGCTCTTCCATATAATATTTTCTAAGTATCTACAAATTCCAGATTAGCCATCAAGTCAAAGACAACTTTGGGTAACTTTCCTTGTTTCTTACTTTTCTCAGATAGTCTACCAATTCTAGGATCTAGCACTCCATTGAAATCTCTTAGGATATTTGTTTATAGTTTGGTTATTATTTGCTTTGATCTGATAATTTTAAATTAATACAGAATTTAGTATAAACTATGAATGATTATTTCTTGATGACTAACACAGTCCTCCCTCTATATTTGTAGGTTTGATCTTTGTGAATTTGATTATTTGTGAGCCATGTCCCCCTTCATTTTCCTCTCTCATTCCCTTGCATTCCTATCCCAGGCCTGAGAGGCTTGTTTTAAAATGGATTTTTTTCCTTTTGGGTGAGAAAAGCCCCCCTCCACTGCTGGAAATGTGTCCCTTCTGCCCTGTGCCCATTGCACATTCTGCTGTGTGATGGCTGCTGATTGCTCCTACCTTTCTCAAGAAGGCTGCTGGAAGTGGCTAGAACCCCAGAACTCTGCTGTTCTCCCTCTGAGGGGAAAGTACCAGTAATCTCGTTACCTTGTCTTTTTCTCTCCCTGGAATACTAGGGCCAGAGGCAAAGGAATGGGAGGGGGAGCTCTGGAGGGGAATCACAGGGGGGAGTTATTCACGGTTTTTCCACTTTTGTGAGGCTTCTGCACCCCCAAAGCCTCACAAATGTGGAGGGGCTACAGTAATTAGTTTAAATAATTAGTTTAAACTAATATAGAATAAGTTGATAAGTGATTATAATTGATCATAAGTTATTTTCATTAGTTAATTTAGTAGGTGTATAGTTAGGATGATAAGTATGATTAGCAACAAGTAATAACTGTGGTATAAATTTAAGGATTTAATAGATGTAGCTGTTTAATTCTTACAAGTTGTTTGCAGCAAGGGTGGAAATCAATATTTTTAGCTATCTGTAGACTTTTTTAGTTAGTTGTAATTTTGTTAGGTGCTTGTAATTTTCTTATGTATTGTTTGCTTTTTCTTTTGTTGGTATTGTATTGTTATATATTCTTAGTTTTTTCTTTTTGTATTGTTGTGTAGTGTTGTTGTTTGCGTTTGTTTAATAAAAATGATTTTAAATAAAGAAATCTCCTAGAATAATAAATTTGTCATATGGTACTTCCAAGATTCTCTGAAATAATTTTTGATAGAATATTGCTTTATTTTCTGTCACAGCATAAATGGTCACCACCAACATTTTTTGGTCTTGGAGTTGAATCTGGACTCCAATTGACTGACCCTATTTATATACAAACACTTTTTCTAGGCCTAATGTTGCCTTAGCATGGATCACAAGTCTCTTTTTCTTTTTATTCATTGATGGTGTTGTCATGGGCCAGGGCACAGCTTCCCCAGGTGAACAGCAGCCTTGAAGGAGGACACAAAGAAGCAAGCACACCAGGAGCTAATCAGGTTGGGATAAGAGCCAGTTGGCCCCAACCTTCTTAAGGAAGGCACAGGGCAGTAGTCTGATATCAGAAGCAACTTGTGTGTTGCTGGGCCTTGTCTTCTCTGGACTCCCTGCTCATTGCCTACCTGGATTTTCTGACTCTGGTCTGTCTGACTGTGTTGCCCTCTGGACTCCTAAACTGTTGGATTTTTTTCTGGACTGAACAGGCAAGCTGTACTGACTGTTAGTGTCTCTGCTGACTGTGAATGGCCTCTTGCTGACCCTGCCCTCTCTTGCTTGGCACAGACAGCTGGCACCTTTGACAGATGTAAATTCTCTCCCTAATTTCCAATTCTTAATTATTTTTCATCCTCTTTCTAATATGATTTTCACGTAGACTGTCATGTACTGGCTAGCTTCAAGTTCAGAGAACAGGCTTAGAGGGTTCAAAAGCTTTATTCAGAACAGTGAAGAAACAGCAGCATATTTTGGCAATTGCCAAGACTAATGAACTATTGGATTTGCAGTACCTTATAAGCTGTAATATTACAAATTAACACGTGCTAGCATTCTATTTGACAATTAATTAAAACAACTTTCCCCAGACTCTCATTCTGCCTGCCAGCTATGTGACCTTGCAGCTGCATCTGTTCATCCCTATCAGTGATCGTTAAAGTAACATTCCCTTGTTCCCAGCACACTGTTTCTCACCCAATCCTATTATCCCCTTACAACACAGTAAAGCCCTTTTTCAAACACCAAACAGCATTACATGGCAGGGAAAGCAAAGCAACATGATATAGACACATCAGATTTAAATTTTGTTTTCCTAATCAATCAAAAACTTTACTTCCCAGCAGAATTGATCCCCTTCACATTCCAAGATAGAAACTTCATAGCCGTCACTCAAATTTATTTGGCAAGACCTGAGACTGATTTTGTCTGTGCCAGATTGCCTTTCCTTTCTTCATCATCTCCTTCCTCCCCTTCTCTTTCTTCACTTCCTGCATCTTTGTCAGATGAGGCTGGGCTTTTTTTCTGCATAAATTCTTCTTCCAAATCTTTACCATACTC
This sequence comes from Iguana delicatissima, assembly GCA_948472985.1. Taxonomy (NCBI): domain Eukaryota; kingdom Metazoa; phylum Chordata; class Lepidosauria; order Squamata; family Iguanidae; genus Iguana; species Iguana delicatissima. The sequence goes on from CAOKZL010003074.1 coordinate 73,555, forward strand.
TCTTGCTTCCTGAACTGTATTCAAGATTAATTTTCTTTGCCTGAATCTCAATATTAATCCTTCTGTGTTGCTCACCTGAAAAGAACTCTGTATTGCTTCAGCTTTAATATCAGTAAGGCATAATCCCTCTGTTTTCTTGGAATCTGGGCCAGAAGGTCTTTAAAGATTCTCATTTCCTTCTCCTCAAACTGTAGTTTAGATTTGAAATGTTGTAGAACTTTGTCTCTTGTGCCACTTTTCATAAAACTACTATCACATCACTTCAGTAGATTCCTTGGTTTGGTAATTTTAGAATTAATTTCAATACACCAAATCTACCTCCACAGCTATTTCCCCTCCTTGCATTTGTAAAAAGTCCGCCAGTGCTTCATGAACTCTAATATTGGCATTTTTGTCTTTCCTGCAGGCCTCTTATCTTCAATAATTTTTCTTTCTCCTTCATTTCCAGAACAGCCATTGCATCCAGGTGTTTTCCTGATGAACATATAGTCTCTTGGTTAATTTTGCAGTAGATTCTTCAAACTTGTACGGTTTTTAACATCTAGACTGCCAGTCATCTGTTTCATCTTCATGTTTATCTGAGCAAGAGAACTTTTGATTTCCTTCACATCTAATCTGACCTCTGCTTTCACATTCTATACTTGTTTTCACATGCTGCATCTCCTGATGCATGTTCTGCGTGTCCTTCCTCATCTTTTTCATTTCCTGCAAGAGCGTCTGCTTGGTATCTGTCTCTCCAGGTTGGCTTTCCTGAGGATTGTGGTTTCATGTCAGCTGCCAGGGCAGCCTTTGTCATCTTGCCAGCCTCTCTTGCTGGAAACGTTTTGAGAGATGTCAAAAATTCCTTTCTAATGAATTTTCCTTTTCTCCATTAGAGGTCAGTACAGAGCAGCTTGGTCTGATTCTCTAACATTATGAGCAGAACTTTTAGCTTTGCTCAACAACTAAAGAACAACTTTTGCGAACAAATTGTAAGTATGGGAAGACCTGAAATGCACCTTTCCATTTTGTGATGAGTAGCAGAATGGGAAAAGGCCTCGGGCAAGAGAGCAAGACCGGTCTCAGAAGGGCAGGTTGGGCCGCTGAACTGACTGCAAGCAGGAGGTTAATCATTTATGCATTCAATTATTTTTTCCCTTTACTTTGTTTCGCTGTTATGCAAATGCTAAAGCTACATTTCTCAGTACTCTGTGTGTTTGAGAAGCTCATGAGGGGAGATCTGATGTTATGGTAGAAAAGGTGGTGGGGGAAAGGAGGGTTAACCCCCTTTCCGTTGCTTTTTTGTTATACTTTCACCACTATCTTCCTTACCTCAGCCTCCCCTGCTATGCTATGTCTGTGTTAACTGGGGAAAATAGTAAAGAAGAGTGGATTAAACCAGGCTCCTGATCATTCGTGGGTCCTCCGTGGCACCACACCTTTGCCACAAACAATATGTAGTTTGGTCCTAAGGACTCCTTCAACTTTCACTGAGACACTGCTTTCCTGTACTTAACTGGAAGTAGAATTAAAGCAGAGATTTCTGACAAGCACATAGTTCAGTGCTAAACTATCCAGCAATTCCCTTTCTGATATTCCATGATTTCCCAAGTGTGTTAATTCATAAGTTAAGATCCATTCAGCAAAGATCCATTCTGTTGTTAAAGTTTTCCATTATGTAGAGTCAACCTGCTTTATTGTTTTCAAAAGAATGTGAGTGAGAGACTAGAAATAGGGAACTAGTTTTATTGAGAGAAACCACCTCAAGGTGACCAAACACTCTGAAGGGAAAGTCCCCCAAAGGCTCTGTGGGCCCCCAATCTTTTCTGTAACAAAGGACGACAAATAAAGCTCTCCAGAGTTGCTGCTTCAAGTCACATGGAGTGAAGTAGTAGCTTCTGAGTAATTTACTCTGGTTGAGTGTATGAGGACATCTGCACTGCACAATTATAGCAGGCTGATCCCACTTCAGTTGTCATGATTCCACCATAATGGAGTGCTGTGATTTGTAGTGGCGGGCAGGGGGGACTTTGGAAATGTCTTCTAGACATCTCTAGCGCTGGAGTTATGGAATTGAAGTAGATGTCTCTGAATCCCTCCAAAAATGGCAAATCTGAAACTTCACAGGACGGGATTAAATTGCTATAATTGTGCTGTGTGGTTACACCCTCAGTGGCCTGATAGTGTTTTTGTGTGTTTTAGGCAAGCACATCAGGAACCTTTGCTTTGAGCCTGAGGCAAAAAAATATAGGGTTCCTCACCATTGCAGAGTGTTTCTCTCAAAATTGGTGTAACTTTAATTGTGTGCAGAATGAGCATCTTGCAACACCTACACTCATTGCCAGATAGAATACCAAAAACAGTGGCAACAGCTGCAGCAGTTGCTATTTCTACTTCAGCTCAGTGCTGATTGCATTTGCTGTACTGGGAGGAAAAAAACTTTTTTCAGAGCAGCTGCCCTGTCTGCTTCTGCTATGTGAGGTTGGAAGGCCCATTCTGCAGGCAGCAAAATGGACTTGGCCCCTCACAATACAGTGAGTCTCTGAGCACACCAGGAACACAGCTTGGAAAAGTGCAACTCTCAGAACCCTCTTGCCAACAAGGCCATGTTGGCTGTGGGATTCTAGAAGTAGTAGTCTAAAACAGTACCTTTTCCAGAAGTAACCAAAACCTGCATTTGTATCACTGTTTCCACCAGCACCCACTGCTACTGTTCCCTAGATCTACAAATAATCTGCATCATATTCTTTAAAAAAACAGCATCCATGTCAGAAATTATAATCCCTGCAATTACTTTCCATGTGAAAGCTCAGCTAAGGGCCTTATCGCACCAACATGTCAAACTGCCAGAGCGACGTGTTATTGTTGGTTCAGGATCAGTGCTATTATACTATGTTGTTCCTAATAAGCAGATATCATGTTGCAATCCCTTTTCAGTGCTGAAAATAACCAGTTAATGACCCCCTTTCCCATAACAATCCTGTTAGCTGTGGTAGTGCACATCCTTCTGTAGGCAATCCAGTAGTGGGCATTCTCAGCTTTTCCCCTCCTCAGCTACTCCCATGGTGATCTCTGCTGAATAACCTACAGACCACATCCATTGCTCCAGGGGTGAATACAGAAGAAGAAGTGGGGGGAGGATCACATGGCGTGGCAATTTTTTATTTGAATTTGAATTTTTATTTTTTTAAATACATTTTTAAAAGTTATAGCACAAAAACACAGTAGTGTTGCAGCACAGGAAGGTTGCATTGAAGGGACATTGCTTGAAAGGAAAAATGTAATGACTTTACAATGTTACTGCACTAGTACAGTGTTAGCAACAACAAAACCAATCATGAGGTGTAGGGCAGGGAAAAGGACTCACCAATGATGCTGTAATGGGGAGGGAGGAACTGTGTGAATAATGCTACTCATCTGCTGAAGTTGAAAGGGTGTGGTAGAGGGCATTCAGAATCTGATACCATCACAGAAATGGCAATGCTGGGATTCAAACAGAACAATGTTGTATTAAAGTATGGTGTGAACATTTGGTTTCTAAGGATGCCCAACTAAAAAAAAGTTGGAGGCAGAGAGATCAGTACTATTGCATTCAAAAGAAGAGAAAGGGGTCCATTCTAGACATTCTGTGGTCTTCTTTCCATTCTGTGCTTCTTGTCACCTCCTGACAATTCTGCCATATTTCATTCTTCTGTCCAACGGTGTGGACTTGGATGCTTCACTTACCTCCTGTTTCCTCCACAATAAGTCTGCTGGTTTGCATCAACAAAGATCAGTCCACACTGCTGGCCAGAGAACCTGAAGATGGGGCTACTTGATCATGCCTTGCTTTCCTTACTTCATTCTCCTGTTGTTATGTGCCTTCAAGTTATTTCTGACTAATGGCAACCCTAATGTGAACCTATCATGGGGTTTTCAGGGGTGGAGAGTATGTGAGCTACCCAAGGTCACCCGGGGGTTTCCATGGCTGAGTGGGAATGAAAACCTAGTCTCCAGGGATGTAGTCCAATGCTCAGACCACTTCACCCCTCTACTTACTGCTTTTAGCTTTAGTACATAGTCTGCATTCTGTAGACTCCATGTCATAGATCTTCTCAAATCATTTCATATTAACAGCCCAGATCAGACTCCAGCTGTGACACTGGTGTTTATTTCCAGTCCCTCAAAGACTGGAAATTCCTCCAGTGTTCTACTGGGGTTCTTGCCAGCCCCCAAAGGCTGACTCCCACCCTTGAAAAGGCTGGCAATTTCCCCAGCGTTATCAGGTATGCTGCCACCACTCACTGAATTATGAATTGCTGGACAGAACAGTGAGACGCTGTCCAGAACTAACAATCTCTAATTTTAAGGGTCTTCCACCCTCTCCCCTCCTCCCTTCTGAGTGAGAGAGTCTATCTAGCGTGTGCCAAGCCTGGCGTGGAAATAGCGAGAAATGGAGGTTTTTACAGAAGGTTTTTATTCAAGTTATGCACGGAAACAAAACAATCTCACACTTGAGAGGCTCCCCCCTCCCAGGTACACTTAGTTACAAGAAGTTACAAAAAACAGATACAAAAGCACAGATACATTCTTAAGATCAGCCAATTCCCAAAATAACAACATCCCTAACACAGCTAGATAATTGGTTCTCACATCGTTCCTAGCTTAGATGGTCTAAAAGAGAAGGGGGGGGGCAGGAGACACTGCATGCCTGACAGCTCAACTGGCCCAGCTCACCTCTCTTTGGTCTTCTTTGTTGTCTCTCGTTCTCTCTCTCTGGCCACATGGCATCCCAGAAGTTTTATAACTTTTCCCAAGAAGCATCTGGAAACATCCCGAAGATGCCCACCTCTTTTCCTTTTGGTTGGTCAGTTCTCACCTTGTGACCTGTGATGCTGACCCTTTCCTTTCGGTTGGTCAACTCTCACCCTGTGACCCTTGATGTAATCCCAACACCTCATTAACCCTTGGTTTACCTGAAGAGGGAAGTATCCCCCCTTAGCTAAGCCTAGATAATGGGAAGCCCCATTATCACACCAGCATTCGATTATTCTTTTTCCAGACAATAAGTGGTTTAATAGCCATTTCCTCTCAGTACTTTTTCCCCACTGTGTGCTTGTTCAGAGGCACTCATTATTACTTCCCTAATTCCCCTAGCTGCAAACTACTTTTCAAAAGATGTTCTGGTTTTGGGTCTTACTGAGTTCTTTGCCTAAGTGACCATTCCAAGGGTGTAGCCAACTCACTGCTATTCCCTCTGCAGATATAATTTGTTTTTCACCATCTTAAAAGCTGGCTCCTCCCTCCTTTTCTTTTCTTTTTTTAAAATACTTTTCCAGAACTAGAAGTCCAAGCCTATTAGATTTAGAAAGAAAGAAAATGTAACAGTATATCAGTATTAAACAGAGAGAATGTTTCAACTTAAATATAAGTTTTACTGTATTAAAAGATGCTTGAAACATGGCACTATTATTTTAGTACTGTCTGTGGGAATGCCTGATGAGTTTAACATGTCTTTAAAGCATGGTGTTTTGTTCATTATATCACCTGTCCATTAAAGATCTGTATCTCTATTGTGTATACATGGAATATATTGGGCAAGGGAGATTTGAACTTCCGTTCATCCAAATACTGTAATGATTTGACTTTTTAAAAATTGCAATCAGGATCTTAACCTGCAGGCACTTAATGATGTTTAGAGGATAAAAAAAAAACCCTCCAAGCTACACACTTTCCTAGGTGCAGATTTCACTTAATTAAATGGAATTTACTTCTGAACACACATGCAAAGGATTCCACTACATAGTAGTCTAGGTATTGCTATATGCCCCACGTAATGATCACCTTGTTGAGCTGTTTGGCTTCCATATAACAAAAGAGGAAAACCTGCATGGCGGTACAGTGATTTGATTGTTAGATTATGACCCTGGAGACCAGGGTTTGATGTTACCTCACCTACGTGCTATGTCCTGAGGGTCATAATTATTTTATATCAAAAATAGTGAGCCATAGAGATCTACTGGAAGGACATGTAGGTAGTAGAGCTATGGATACATATCAAAGGGTAGCCTTGTTTTCTGTCACGCATCCTAGGTGAATCTTGCAAATGGTTCATACAGACCATTTGAATGGATTTTCAGCAATAATAGCACCAATAAGAGACAAGAGGTCTCTGGGAACAAATTAACATTTCAAACAGCCAGGAATGTTACACTTTGGAGGCATGCATCCCCAGATGAGAAACTCATCTTGCAGGAAACTACAAGAATGCCTGGCTGTATTTTCTTTGAACTACAAAGCTGAGATCCATCTTCATAAAAATGCAACCATCTGATCCCAGGACGTGTTCAGCTCTATAACTAGAACCCCTTTTTCTCCTCCATTTCAGAGTTCTCCCAGACTCACAAACAATGCCTCTGCCAGTGGAAAGCTCCCTTCAGCCCTGTCCCCTGAGGCTGAGTTGGGCTTTTCGCTTGTCTTTTCCCAGCCGAAGACTTCTGGATTGGTACAGTATTATCCCAAACCCCTTATGTTTCTCTCTCTCTTAATTTTCTGTAGTCTTGTATGCTTGTGGGAGTGAAGGCAGCTGAGTGATTGTATGGATTTTAACATCTATTTCAATAAAATACTTAAATTTGAACAGTTAGCCTGATTCCCTGTGATCCAACTCCACAAAGCTGGGCTCAAGATCCTTAATTACCCTGCCCTCTTTGCATTGCTACAGCAGTGTTCATAGCTAATTTTCCCCACAAGTGATAATTTTGACAAGTGTTGGGAATCCCCCTAAGGGACCCCCAGCAAGCAGGGTAACATTGATTCCCCACTCAGCCCTAGTAACCCACCAGGTGATCTTGGGCGCATCACATACTTTCAGCTCCGGAAGACCTTGTGCTAGATTCATCTCAGGTCACCATAAGTCAGAAATGACTTGAAGGCACACAACAACTATGACCAAAGAGAAAAGAGGCTATAGAAAACTTCATTCAAGTTCTCAAATATTTTTGTTTTTGCTCAAAGAATGACTCAAGACACATCCATCCTCCTGTGACAAAGGGTTATCAGAAAATAAGTGAGAATGTAATGGCTGAGAAATTAAACATAATAACATAAATGAGAACTCTGCTTTTCCATTCTGCCTTCAAAAGGAGTTCTGTGCAATCTGAAATCCTTTATATTCTAAACAAAGACCAATTGTTAATGACAGAATGCACCAGTTCCCTTATTTTGTACTTCTTGTTCTCAAAAATCAGTATGGGAATTTTTTTTCTTTCTATAACTAGGGCAGCTGCCTCCTCTTCGTTAAATGTAGCTCTGTTGTACCACTGTGTATGTGTCCACAAGTTGCCTGTTGATTTTTGGCAACCCCATGAATTTTTTTTCCAGTTTCTTCTTCTGAAATTCATTGAGGGTCTCCACCCAAGTACTAATCAGGACTGACCCTGCTTAGCTTCCAAGATCAGATGGGATTTGATGCCCTTATGGTATTTAGGGACATGTTTCAAATGTTTGTTAGTGAAAACGACAGCTTTTGCTGAGTCATGATGGAACCATGCCTTTTCAAAAAAAATCTATTTTTGTTTTAACAATTGTAGTCATGATATGTACAATGATTTCTTGTTCCTAAACAGGTTTCATAATTTATGAATCTCTCCCTTCCTTCCACTCTCCCCTCCAATTCATAGAATCATAAACCTTATCCTTGTCCACCACCATGGATATAAATTCTTCCAAATATTTACATGTTGTTTATATGTTACTCATAACCTTCAATAATCATTTGTCCAAAATGGCTTCTCATCCAAAGGAGGTTTAAGTCCAGTATTGACTTGAATAACATGAATAATAAAGAGCTTCCAAATAATCTCAGATGTATTTTCTTTTATGTCCCCTCTGGCTACTCTTACTTTGTATGTTAATGTTTCTGAAAGAGCAACGTACTATATCCTATTTAATTATCTCTGTACTGAGATATTTTCTAATGTTCTCCATGTTTTAGCTATTTCCAGTCTTGCAGTACATAGAATAAGTACTATAAGATCCTTATTTGACAAGTTTTCATTTTCAGACAGAAACAAGTAAAAATACAGTCAGCCCTCCACATTTGCAGGATTCACTTTTGCGGATTTGATTATTCATGGGTTATTTGTTGTCACCTCTGCGGCTGCCCTATGCCATTTTTAACAGGGATTGCAATCCTTGTGAGATTGAGAAACTGCGAAGCAGGCTTGTAAGTCCCTATTAAAAATGGTGTGGGGCAGCAATGGAGGCGGCAGTAAGCCCCACCAGCCCCTCACTTCTGCTTTGTGAAGGAACCCTGATGCCTCAAAGGAATCCACAGTGGGTTGAATATGGTGATCATACTTTTTGTGTGTGTTAAATATGTTTTGGGAGGGTCTAGAGTTATTCACAGTTTTTCCACTTTCACGAGGGTCCTGTGCCCCTAACCCTAGTGAATGTGGAGGGATGACTCTACACCTCTAAAGTGAAGTTCTTGGTCCAGCCTTTGGCTTATTCTTTCTAATACAACCTCCTAACCTCCCATATTTTTGGACACATTAGCCACATGTGAGTCCAATCACCTGTTTTGCCACAATGTCTCCAACACAGCTTCAACACTCATTAATTTTATGAAGTTTATGTGGATAATAATGCCATGTTAATTTTAATGCACTTGCTCTAATCTGAGTGGGAATTAATTTATAGGGTGTTTTCCAAACTGAATCCCATTGTTTCTCCAATATTTTTATCTCCACATGTGACTCCCAAACAAGTCTCATCCCTTTAGATTTGCCAGAGTTTGCCTCTTGTATTATTTGATACAGTGTTCAAGCTTGTCCTTGTTATTGTTATTATTGCAACACAGAGTCACAGCTCTCAGTTCTGTTTAGTTTTGTCTAAAAACAAAAAAAACAAAAAGATTCTTTGTATTACTTGTAGCCATGATGAGGCTCTTGGTTTAAGACTACTTTTGAATTGTTCTGATTGTATAGGTTTACCATTCAACTCCTTTATTCAGTATATTGCTTTCTCTTTCCACCCCCTAAATCAATTATAGTTGTCTTTTTGCTTAAAAAAGCAGTGTTCTAAGAAAGGTCAAGGGAATGATGGAGGTGGAGCTAGGATCTTCTAATACCTAAATCATGGATTTAATATCTCTTCTGCGAATGAGTTCACTACTGTATCTTAAGCCATGCCTGCTATAAGGTGAACATAAATCAAAGTAAATTTGACCGCTAATAACAACAACAAATCTCTATCAGCAAAATTCTTTTGGCTTGGGACTTCATCCACAGTCCTTCCAGTGGCAGAGGCTAAATTAATCAAGAAACAGTGTCCTCAAAGCAATCATAAGTTTATATATAATTCCATAATATACAGTAATGCCATTTTTGCCATCGTTTTTGTTATTGTTACATACCTTCCCTGGTTTTACATTTCCTATTGCAGCATATAGTGAGGAAGTTAAACAAGTACATGCTGTTTAGCTCATGCAAGGACAGTTCGCAAACATCTGTCAAGTTGCTAAATTCTCTAAGCTCCCTGCCATGAAAATACTAACCTGGTGAATGTGTGTTCTTTGCTAACTCCTGCTTTGTATTTAACCATTGCACAAATGGGGCTACTTTGAATCCAGGCTTAAGTACTACTAATTGCTGCTTCATTGTAAACCATAGACTGCTGGCTGTTACATTGTGTTTTATGGTGGAGTAGAGCAGGAAATCAAAACTAAGGCTGGCAGTATTGGTGTATTATGAGAACAAAGTGCTGTGAAAATAGAGATAGAGAAATAGGCAAGGGCATATGTGGTTGTGGCCAGCACCAGTCTGGGAAAATGAAAGGAGGATAGACACATGAAGGGATTTATGGCTGGGACCAAGGAATGTTTTGCACACCTAAACTTGTATTGATAACCTATAAAAACGGATGTCATATGTACCTTCCAGTTTTGGCAACTTCTGTAGAAGTGTGCTGTATTGCTCAGGCTTATCCATACAAAATAAACTTCCTCCTACTTCAGAGTGAGTTTTGTGAAGTGTGGGGTATCCAGCACTGGAAGCCTTTTCTCAGGAAGGCTCAGGAGCCCTGCTTACTTTGATGGAGTTCTCTCTTCTCCACAAACTGTTAGGAATAATGAATAAAATATACAGCTAGGTTTAAAAAAAAAAAAAAAAAAACAGGCTTGTACAGTTAATTCTATTAAAATATTTAAACGTAAAGATCCTAAAAGTAAGTGACAATGGAGTAGAAATTTTAAAAACACAATAGTGAAACAATGTGTGAGAAGATGTGCTTTATTGAAATGTTTTATATATTGCAGGAATTGGGAATTGTGGCCTCTTATCTGGTGCTCCCTTGTATTTCCCAGGAGTTTGTCCAGTATAGCCAGTCATGAGGGATCATGGTAGTTAAAATCCAACAACATTTGGGGTAGTGGGTGGGGAAGGGGGTTCCTGTTCTGATTTATGGCTTCTGTATATATTTTACTGCTTGTGTATTTTTATTGTTTTATATTGTGTCATGGCTATACATTGTTGTGAGCTGTCTGGGTCATCAACAGAAGGAGGGAACGATAAACATTTCTATACAAAGTGAATAAAAGATACAACAGGACAGCCACCCACTTGTCAAAGCACACTCAAAAGTGATTTTTCTGGTTCCTGCTGCCTACTTACCACCACCTGGCTGCATTGTCAGGTGGCAAAAGAGTCAGGAGAGTCAGAGAGTCAGGAAAAGAACCAGAGAGTCAGGAAAGCAAACCCTGCCACCCACTCATAGTGAGAAAAATAAGGTTCCCATTATATGGTTCTTGCATTTATGTGACAAACCAGGCCAGCCCAAACTACATTCCTGTCTTCTTACAAGTCACCCAGCATTTGAATCACAGTTATTCAGAGGAAGACAATGACAAACCACCTCTGAAGATTCCTTGCCAAAGGAATTCTTGGGGTGCCATAAATCCAGAGATGATTTGAAGGCAGATATTTTACTGTTTTTCGTTATATCCATTCACAAAATTCTCAGTGGTCAGGCTTAATTTGCCAGAAAGGGAATGGATCTATATATTATGTAAGTATGTGTGTGGATGAGCCTTCAAGTTGCCTGTCAACTTATTAATATCAACATTAATATCATCTTTCCTGCTGAGAAGACCTCCCTGTGTGAGTTTGGACTTATGCCCTATAAGATTACAGTATCAAATAAACAGAAGCTGAGATTGTTACTGTACTTTTTTTGATAAAACTTATCTAGGAAGTTTCCATTGGAGGCAAATGTCTTGTCACCAAAAAAAAAAAAAAAAAAGGTCAGACACAAAATGTCTACTTTCAGGATCTTCAGCTCCCAAGGGGTTCAGTGTTCTCCTCCTAGTCCTTTTGTTAAATATGTGTTTTGCTCACATTATTCATTGAAAAACCTCCTACAGTATTTCAATGAATGTAGCCCTCTGTATTTAAAATGGCCCTTAATTTCTAAAGCAGTGCCATCTTCTATTTGTTTAGCAGCAGTGGTTGGTTTAATTTCAATTCCAAGCCCTTTCTAACTGTTTCTCTTGAGTTTACACTTCATGAAGTACCAGCATAATCTGACCAGTTTTTAGGATCTATGTCTACATTGTAAGTGAGATCAATCAAATGGATTATTATACTTTCTATCTGGCCACAGGTTTCAGCTGCTATTGTGGGTGGAGGGGATAAAAACAGTCTCTTTCACTGGGATGTTTTATCTGAAGTAAACATCTTTTAAACTTATTCCATGAAACTATGTAAACATGAAAAGATGTGTTTCCATTAAATTATTTAGGGAGACTAAAATGTTTAGCATTAACCATACTTCTAATGTCTCATCATGAACAAGCCCCTTCCAAATGTTTCCAGATTTCTGTGGGTGTCTGTTCTAAATGTTTCCTGATCTGTGTTTGAGACATGATCAAGATATAAAGCTTTTAGAGAGGTGGCAGGCAAAAAAATATTGTTTTGTTTTTACAAGCCTTTTAGAACTGATTGTTTACAGAGAAAGCTTTCAATCGCATGTGGCATGAACCATATTTCTTGCTCTTTAACATATTTCATTTTAATTTGCTTTCAGTGATATTGACAGCTTAATTAGATTTTAACTTTGGCATGTCTTTACCTACCTAAATATCCTAAAGGCACCAGATCCTGTCTGAACTTCGCAGTTAAGCAAGGTCAAGCCCTGGTTAGTACTAGGATGGGAGACTGCCAATGAATGCCAGATTCTGCAGGCTATATTTCTGAGGAAGCAACTGGTAAAACCACCTCTGAGAATTCCTTGCCTGAGAAAAGTCTATGAAATTCATGGAGTTGGCAAAAGTTGATGGATAACTTGTAGACACATACATACATGTGCCTTCAATAATGTGAGCTCTTACATCTATTGGTTTTCATTTTGGCAAACTGCCTTGAGTTCCTGGCTAGGAAAATGGCAAGACAAATACACACGCGCACGATTGTCATCATAACCATAAACCCCAGTTCCCTTGGTATCAGAGCCTTGGACAGGGTGTTGTCCATGGCGATGGTTTAAGGGATCCCTATGGACACAGCCTGAACTGGGGCCTATAAGACAATCCCGGGCTTCCTCTCTAGGCTTAGTCTCACCCCATTTTAGGGGCGCTTTCACAGTGGAGTCATAGCATTATGACTCCTATTCAAATGCCAGGGCAACAGTGTATGGAATCCTGGCAGTTTAGGGAAACCTCCTCTGGTGCCCTTGAGTAGACTGCAAATCCCAGGATTCCACAGGATGCAGCCATGGCAGTTGAAGTGGAAGCCATAGCACTGTATCTGAAAGGCACCCAGTGTTCAGACATAAATGACTCGTGACACACACTTCTCCCTATCAAATCCTCAAGTTATCACAAAAACTGAGAGTAGTGCAAGAGTAAGTCCAAAATTCCCATTCTTTAAAGAACTGCCTATAAAATTTGAGGAAATGACCTCTTGAGGTATTAATGAATTTTAGCCCATAATCTGATTCACCAGTAGTAACAGGAGAATGCAAAGCGGTTTTAGAAATCACTAGAAATTCTGACCATACATTATCAGAATTCTAGCATTTATATTTTATTTAGAAACTCCATTAATGAGAACTAGACATTTATTTCCGTATTGGCCAGTCACTTCTTTAACATAAATCATGAGAAACTTGTCTAATATCTCTGAACAATACCTGTCCCCTAACTGCTCTTCTGTAAACTTATGAAACTGAACTGGAAAAAATATTTTATGTCATGCATATTCGGAGTGAAAACTTTCCACCACCCAACTCTCTCAGGAAATGGCTGGCAGAATCTATTCTCTTCCACATGTTGGAACACTACTAAAACCAATAATACTTGATCAGTCTCTTCCTGCAGAATCAGGATTTCAGAGCCCTCTGCAGGGCAGTTCAAATTATTCAAGAGCAGCTGTTCTTTGTAGAAACTGGTGAGCCAGGCTATAGTCCTGGAAGCCAGCCTCATAGCTCTTAAGCCTAGTGTTCTGCTCCTGACCTGGTCTATTCACTAGCTGTTTCCATCCACCTACTGCAGAAAACAGGATTATTCTTGTTCTGCTCTTGAACAAGTGAAAAGAAGGGAGAAGAGCCAAATCTAGGAAAACTACCACTGCTTTCTCTGTCATACTTGTGGTTCTCCTGGGTGTTTTGAACCTAATAAGTTTGTGGGGAATAGTAGACATTCCTTTCACTTTTACATGACCATGCCAAATAAGGCTTCCATCATTTGTTTAAACCAATCCCTCTTCCTGTGCCTGTTAACAGCTGCTTGTTCTAGAGACATTAGCAAGCAATAATGCTCTACACTATGAAAAGCTTCATCTATTTGCTTTTATAGGAAACACTCAAGACCAGGGCCTCTTTCACACAAAAATTTTAGATTGCATTTTCTTCCATTTTAACTCCTATGGCCCCATCCTACAGAATCTTGGGATTTGTAGTTTCATGAGGTATTCAGACTTCTCAGTTAGAGAGTATTAGTTCCTCCCCAGACTATAAATCTAAAGATTCTGTAGGGTAGAGTATCAAACTGCTATAACTGCACAGCATGCAAGTGTCCCAAGTAAGAACATTTTTTGGCCTGGTCAGCCAGCAATCTTATGATCAACATCTTATTTTCTATACTTTTATTCATTCATCCCTTCCTGACTTGAAGGTAGGCAGGACGCCTTCCTTGCAACGTGGTTTCCTCTTAGCTTTCAGAGGTCCTCTGTCCCTGGCCTGTCAAGGGAGCCTTTGCAGCTCAGACTCAGCATAACTGGAATAACTTGGTGTGGAGGAGTTGCTGCACATTCCAAATGGAACTAACTCTAGTTCTAAATACACCCACAGGCGCACAGGCGCACACACATACACACACCCCTACCTACCTCCTGTCCTAATAAAGCCTCGCATTGTACTATAGACATAGCTGCATCTGCAGAAATATCACCCCCGTGTATTTATCAGCAGTGCCACCAATGCATAGCAGGAGCAGCTGTCCGCCTCAGATGCACAGCCTGCATAGCTAGTGACAGAATTCTGGGCAGCAGAATGTGTGTGTTTCTCCTACGCTTCTTCAACTCAGTTTTAGGAATTTATTTGAACACTTCCCACAGAAATACTGATTATCTGGTACCGGCCCACTGGGACATACTATAGTCTTGCTATTGCCATCACTGCATTCATATTGTTTATTAGTTGCTTTTCTACTTCATCATATCCTAAGCTATATTCAGTCTTAAACAGTTTTTAAAAACATGAATATTTATCATTCAAATAAGTAGCAGTACATCTTACAAATGTTTCATAGTGTCATAGAATCATCAAATTGAAAGAAACCACAACAGCCATCGAGTTCAACCCACTGCCAAAGATAGGAGATAGGCAAGGTAACTGAGAGATGTGATGACCACCAAGAGGCCCAAGTAACTGCTGTATCCAGAATGTGGTGCAGTGAGACCTCTCGAGAACATTGAGAACAGCACGACAAAGAACTTGGGGCCCTTGTAGTGGGGGGAAAGGCTTTCACTACGGTCAAGGCTTTCACTACGGTCAAGACCAGATTGGCCTTGATAAAATCTAGAGTTTGCATGGGTTCCAAGATAGACTTCTTTGGATGGATTATAGAATTATAGAATCATAGAGTTGGAAGAGACCACAACGGCCATCGAGTCCAACCTCTTGCCATGCAGGAACAAACACTCAAAGTACCCTCAGCAAATGGCCATCCAGCCTCTGTTTAAAAACCTCCAAAGAAAGTGACTCCACCATACTCTGAGGCAGCATATTCCACTGTCGAATGGCTCTTACTATCAGGAAGTTCTTCCTGATGTTTAGGTGAAATCTATTTTCCTTTAGTTTGATTCCATTGCTCTGTGTCCTAGTCTCTGGGGCAGCAGTAAAAAAGCTTGCTCCATCTTCAATATGACATCCCTTCAAATATTTAAATGTGGCTATCATGTTAGCTCTTAACCTTCTTTTCATCAGGCCAAACATACCTAGCTCCTTAAGCTGTTTCTCATAGGACATGGTCTCCAGACCCTGCACCATTTTGGTTGCCCTCCTCTGGACCCGTTCCAATTTATCAGTATCTTTTTTGAACTGTGGTGCCCAGAACTGACACAGTATTCCAGGTGAGGTACAACCAAAGCAGAATAGAGTGGTGTTATTACTTCCCTTGATCTCAACACTATACTCCTACTGATGCAGCCTAGAATTGCATTGGTTTTGTTAGCTGTCACATCACACTGTTGACTCATGTTGTGGTCCACTAAGACTCCTAGATCTCTTTCACATGTACTGTCTTCAAGCCAGGTGTCACCCATCCTATATCTGCGCATCTCATTCTTTCTCATTCTTTCTCCCTGTTAAGATTCATTTTGTTAGTTTTGGCCCAGCTCTTGAATCTGTAAAGGTCATTTTGATTTCTGATTCTGTCCTCTAGGGTATTAACTGTCTCTCCTAATCTGGTGTCATCTGCAAATTTGATGAGCATGCCTTCTATTCTGTCATCCAAGTCACTGATGATGATGTTGAATAGCACTGGACCCACGACAGAACCCTGTGGCACCCCACTAGTCACTTCTCTCCAGAATGATGAGGAGCCTTTGGTGAGCACCCTTTGTGTTTGGCCAGTCAACCAATTACAAATCCACCTAGCAGTAACTTCATCTAACCCACATTTTACTACCTTCTTTGCAAGACTATCATGGGAGACCTTGTCAAAGGCCTTACTGAAATCAAGATATACACTGCATCCACGACATTCCTTTCATCCACCAAGCATGTAACCCTATCAACAAAAGAGATCAGATTAGTCTGGCATGATTTGTTTTTGAGAAACCCATGTTGACTTTCAGTGATCATGGCATTACTTTCTAAGTGCTTACAAACTGTCTGTTTAATGATCTGCTCTAGGACCTTTCCTGGAACTGATGTCAGGCTGACTGGGTGGTAATTGCTTGAGTCTTCTTTTTTTCTCCTTTTGAAGATGGGGACAATATTTGCCCTCCTTCAGTCTGCTGAGACTTCTCCTGATCTCCAGAAACTCTCAAGGAGTATTGCAGGTGGTTCTGAAATTACTTCTGCCAGTTCTGGCTTCCAGGATTTTAGTCATGGATCTTGTCACAGATATAAGCACCCTTGACAAATAATGCTACTCCCCTCTCCCTTGCTGCTTGGTCTATTTCTCTGAAATAGATTGTACTCCATATTACTACAGTCAGCGCTCCACATTTGTGGGTTTCAGTTTTGTGGATTTGATTATTCACAGATTATTTGCTGTAACCTCTGCTGTCTCCCTATGCCATTTTTAATAGGGACTGCAAGCCCTGTGAGATTGAGAAACTGCAAAGGAGGCTTGTAAGTCCCTATTAAAAATGGTGTGGGGCAACAGTGGAGGTGGCAGTAAGGTCTGCTAGCCACCCCCTTCTGCCTTGTGAAAGAGCCCTAATACCTCAAGGGAATCCCTGGTGGGTTGAATATGCTGATCATACTTTTTTGTGTGTTAAATATGGTTTGGGAGGGCCTAGAGTTATTCATGGTTTTCCCACTTTCATGGAGGGCTTCTGCCCCTAACCCTGGCAAATGTGGAGGGATGGCTGTACATTCTAATCATGCGTGTTATCCCGCCAGATTTCAGTGGTGATATCATATCATATCATATCTGGTTTGCTCTATTAAGAGTTCAACTTCATCTTGTTTATTTCCATGCTCTATGCAATAGTATAGAGACATCTAAGACCATGAGTCACTCCCCTTAGTTGATTATTTAAGTTTTTTCTCTACCTATGGTTAGGCTCTTGTACTATGAAAACAAATACACTTGGTGAAAACAAATATTATACTCTGTGTTATAGCCATGTTAAATTTGCAGCAGGTAAAATACCAGGGAATGTGCGCATGTATAGTACAGATAGTGCTCCCAGTTTGAAGGTTTGACTTTCATGGATTTTATCATTGGTGAGTTTGTGCCCCCATGTAAGGCATTTTCTGTGGGAAACGTCCCTCTTGGTAGCTTTGACCAGGCCATGCAGCCCTTTAAAAATCTGTCTCTGGTTGTCATTGTCATCCTCCTCCTCCACCAGCCACTGCCTGATCAGCCAAAGATGGCTTGCAGCCTGATTTCTCAGCATCACAAAACTTCTCCCAATGCCTCCCTGAATCAAAGGAAGGAGATATACAAGAGAGAGGAAGTAGAGAGCCACCATGTCAACTCACCCCCACTTCCCTGATTTTGATATTGGTGATACTTCCACTTTTGTGAGGGTCCTGAGCCCCTAACCTTAGTTAATATGGGGTCTATCTGTACCAGCAATCTAAACCAAGCCAGGGAGGTGGCTCGAGCAGGATCTCTTGGCTGCAAATTTTAAGATGTGTTACAAGAAAGCAAGCCAGACTACCGTTGTTCCTCACCCTGTGCACATTCCCCAGAAGATTTGGGCTCACTGGGAGGAAAAATGGACATCCATCCTCCATACATCTAAACATTTCATGCATCAAATGTTTTGTATTCTGTAATGTTAGAATCAGATCAGCAAATTGTTACACAAAATTTTTTGTCCATGTTCTTCCCATCCTCAAAAGGAGATTTGCAATCATAGCTTGACACCCTTTCCTTTTGGAATACAAGGTCACAGTACCACTTCCCTACTGCTACCATTCGCCATTCACTCAGGTGCCCTTGTTCTGCTGTATTCCGTCTAAGGCCATTTCCGCTCCACACTGTTATAGCGCGATTATTCCACTTTCAACATCCTACGGAATCCTGGGGTTTGCAGTTTAGGGAGGAGCCTAAACGGCAAACCCCAGGATTCCGTAGGATGTTGAAAGTGGAATAATCGCGCTATAACAGTGTGGTGCGGAAATGGTCTAAGAGACAACACATCCTTTCTGTTTGCCTCTCCGTCCTTTGGCGTTCAGCCAAGCCAGGCCGCAGCCTGTTTGCAGCCCGTGAGCGTTTGAAAGCCCCAGGAAGCCCCTTCTCGGGCGCTGAGCAGAAAGCTAGCGAGCCCCCTAACTGAGCCCAGCGCCCCACCAGACCCGCGACCGTGGTCACTTTGCCCGCTGAAGGGTCGTGTGCCGCAGTTCTAAATTCTGGTCTCCTCCAAAACAAGAAGGTCCGCTGGGCTCCTCTCCCTCTGTGCTAAGGAACTGGTCTTCGGTGGAAACGGGGCCCGGGGCAAGACAGTCCGCCCGCCCGCCCTCTTCCTTAGAAATGAGCCGCGACGCGAGAGGCCAGCAACGAAGTGGCCCGAGAACTCGGTGCCCGTCCGTCTTTCCCTTTCTGTCGGAGGATATCCGTCGCCACCCGCAAGGTTCCCTTTCCCTTTAAGGCAGCCTCCCTCACCTGTAGCACGCAGCTCCCTCACCTGGCCCAGGTGGCGGCAGAGTCGCAGTCGGAGGCGACGAGGAGGAAGGAGCCAGGGCCGCAGTTATGTCCGCCTCGGCCGTTTTTATCCTTGACCTGAAAGGCAAGGTGAGTCCAGGTCGTCGTCCGCCTTCTCCTCAAGTGTACAGTGGAAGTGTCAGGATCTTTCCATGGAGTTAGGCTTGGAAAGAGCAGCTTTTGGAGACGGAGAAGTTCCACAAAGAAGCCCCCGCGCCCCCCGGGCCTGTTCTGGTGTTCCTGCCGGCGGATCAAGTGTCCCCGTTGTTTACCGAGGGCATTTGAGCGCTCTCCGCACGCTGTACCTTGCTCCTCCGGTAGCGAAGGCGAACAGCGAGCCCAGCAGCCCAGGCTTTTTTCTAGTTATGGATAGATGGGAAGATGGGAACAGAAGCCAGGAGCCTGGCATGCTGCTTCTAACCACTAGGCCACCCTTCTCTCCTGCTCAGGAAAGCGCCCTGGTTGTTGCTGCCTTTGCCCCCCCCCCCCCCGCTTTTGCTCTCCCCGCCTCTTTCTCCGAGTCTGGGAGCTGGAACCCCTCCTGTCTTCCTCCCCCTCGAGTGAGAGGGCCTGGAGCACTCCCTGAAACGCCTCCTGTGTGGTAGAGGTGAGGAGCTGGGCCTCCAACTCTGAACTTGCTGTGGACTGGACTGGGACGAGTACCTAGAAAGCTTGGCTTTTGTTGGAAGGATATACGTTCCTGGAACCTGTAGGCCCGTTTGCCTCCCTCCTGCTGGATACAGAAGCCTGTTAAACCAGCTAGGTTGCTTAAAATGGCTGGGAGTGGAGGGCTAGGCCTGTAGCTAGAAAGGTGGTATAGACCAGAGCCCATCACTTGGAAGGAAAAACATTTAAGCTTTGCGTTGAACTGTTGGTCTCATGGTGTGTACTGACGAACCCTTGAACTGCCTTGCCACTGTTGGAGGAGGTAATGGTTGAGTGCAAAAATGCAGCTGACTAATTCATGACAAACAGGAGGAAGCATCTGCTGATGTAACATAGTGGCTGAGAGTGTGAGCTGAAAAGTTACGAGTTCAGGAGCTCAGATGATGAAGTTATCTAATTAAAACAGAATGAAAGGAGATTAAACAGCAGCACATGGATTCTGAGTGGAATTCAGTTTGTTCAGAACTGGAATGTGGAACATACCAATGCTCTTTTTTTTGTTTTCCTCACTGTGAAAGAATCTCTACACTGATGTTGAAGTAACAATTGTTGTTAAAATAACAGATGATGTGAGCTGAAAGGCCTTCAGCTTTAGCCTTATGCAGCAATGCCTTGACTGTGTGATGTTAGGCAAGCCACACACACAGCCTTATTTTACACCCCCCCACACATGCATTATGGGAATAATGGAAACACTGACCTATCTTTCGAATTTGTTGCATTATTTTGGTGAATTAGTCTGATTAAACACTCTAAAGGTCATGCATATAATGTGAAGTATTGCACTCTGATACTCACTCTCCCTTCAGCATAAAAAGGAAAAGAAAAGAAAAAGAAGCAGGAGGGAGAATCTAGTAGCATCTTTGAGACTGATTTGTTTTTGCATCAGATTTCATGGATATCACTTCTTCAGATGCACTGATAGAGTGATATTAAGTATTTAAGGCCAGTTTTTTCAGTTTTAAGTATTTAAGGACAGGTATTTAAGGCCAGTTACACAGTTGTGGGAGTGGGATAGAGTGTAACAAGATACAGAAAGATGGAGACTGTGAAAAAACTTCCCTTTCAGTTTATTCTTCTGTAACGTATTTTGAATGTGGTCCTGGATTTGCAAATACACAGGTGGGACAGCAGCAGTGAAGAAGGGATGGCTCTCCAGATGCTGTTGGGCTCCAGCACCTGTCAGCCCCAGCCACCAGGGCCAGCGCTTGGGACAATGGCAGTCTAACAAAATCTGGAGAACCACATGGTTCCCCATCCCTGATGTTCTGTATCACACTTTGAAAACAAATGCAGGAGGAGGCAGAGAGGAGGGAACATTAATCTGAGCCAGTTGCTGGAAGAGGTTCGATGGCAGCTACAATTTCCCTTCTTTCTCTTAGTATATCTTCCAAAGTGCAACTTTACTTTGTGACCAAGGGTGAAGTTTGGAACAAACATCAGTGTCCTTAGAAGTAGAAAGGAACTGTTATTTATTTATCCTGAATCTGTGGCTGACTCATGCATGTGACCCAGAATAGCCCAGGACCTGAGTGGCTAGAATGTAGCCTTGGAACCGTGTGTCTCTAAATCTGCTCACTGGAGAGCATTCGGGGATGTACGAGAACAAGGGAGCTGATGATATTTTGGTTCTAGCCAACTTGTGCATGTGTCAGCCATGAGTTCTAACTGCTTTCCTCTCCCGTAGCCACTAATCAGCCGCAACTATAAGGGTGATGTGAACATGTCAGAAATTGAATATTTCATGCCACTGTTGATGCAGAAGGAGGAGGAAAGTGCCTTGACGCCACTTCTGTCCCGAGGAAAAGTTCACTTCCTTTGGATCAAGCATAGCAACCTCTACTGTATCCTTTCAAAGGTCAAAAGAACAGGGACACAAGATACTGTAATATTTCTGAAGCACTTGCATTGGGTATAGCACATGTCTCTGTCTGCCCACACTCAGAAGAGCTGATCTGCAAGAACACTGAGGGCATGGACACAGCTTGAAATGGCATGGTCTGGCTCTGCATCTGGGGCCAGCAAGGGTTGCACGCAAATACTTTTGAAAATGGATAAATGTCACTGGATAAGGTGTGCAAATTAATTTAATTCTACATATGACCACATTTGCTATGGGCAGGGAGCCCTGCAGCAGGCAATTTCCAGCAGTTGGCTTGGCTCCTGAGAGTTATTTGGGAATCTCTTATTTTCCCTGATTTATCTTCCATTTGTAGACAAGCAAATAACAAAGTGGGGTTGTTTTTAGAACTTTGGTCATCGGTGTTCATCCAGAGTCCACCCTTCCTTTGTGTTTGTTTAAAATCCAGTAGTTCCACATGAAGCTTTGCACCCTCTTTATCTGGTAGCTTTTGAGTCTAGGCTGGACTGGCAACATTTGACTCCCGACCAGGCAAACATTTTCCTTTTCTTTTTTGCAGAGAACAAGGGGACCATGATTCTAACCTCATTTCAAAGGGCAGATTAGCAGAGCTATGCATACTGCCCCTTTTACTCTCCTGCTCTGGCCCATCTGATGCTGACTTGCAATGTTATTGGTGAAAGCATTTCCTTGTCGGAACAAGAGGAACAGAGAAACTTATGCCAGGTCGTCAGCACTACTCTGGGAGTGCCTGGGTGCTCCTGCTAATGCTGTGACTTCTGATATTAGAAGTCAGAGCTACCTTGCCTCTGTCAGAGTCTGTCCACACATACTGCCCTTGCCTTGTAATCCTACTCTGGCTGTACTTTTGCTTTGAGCTGGATACACTGTTCATAGATTCTAGTTGAGCTACTTGACTCTTGACAATATCTATCTCAGTCTCTTTCTTCCCTGAAATCTTAACAGGCAAAGTAATGTCTCACAATCTGATTTGGCTTGCCTGAATCATGCCATGTGCTAGGTGGCATAACTCCTAAATCTATTTGGCTTACAATTCTGCACATGCATGCACACATTATTCACTTTCTCTAGCATCCATAAATTGGGACAAAATAGACATTTCTAGCGTTGTTAGAAAGACCGAGAATAAAGACCTCATTCTTTCTCATAACCAAAAAGGAGACCCATGGTATAAACATTTTCATTAGCTGGTTTTTAGTTGGAATGGTGCTGATATAGCTTTTAATTATTTTTTACTAGTGTGTGTGTGTGTATTACTGTTTTCAGTGTTTTATGGCTGAATTTGAGTTTGATAATCTTTTATGTGTTGGAGGCTGCCTTTTGAGTATTTGACTCTTCCAGCTGGCCAGAAATATCTGCAGTAGCTAAGAAATTAAAAGCTGTTGTCTGAGAAGAACACTGCAAAATGTATTGCAAGGCCCGGCCCAAGGAAACTCAGAACTCTCAGTATAATTTATGCACAGATCCTCTTCAGAATACCTCATCTCTTCAAAACTGGTGTTCTGAAATGGACTGAAATGGACTGATGGTTATAACTGACTTCAATTGTTTGTCAAATTTATTGACTTTCATAGCTTTGTTTTCTAATCTGTTTCCAATGTATTTTTTATTCTTTTTTTGTAGTTGCCTTTAGCACTGTGTAAAGAGAGTATGTAAATATGGCTTGTAAAGTGTTTTAACTTTGAAGGAACTACGTGGCATTCTGATTTTCCCAAAGAAATTTTGTACTTTTAAAATAATACAATTATTACAATACAATCAAGTCAAACTCTTATGTTAATAATTACAGTAATAGGTTTAAATTGATGATATATACAGACATAAATTTTCATTAATTTGTTCAGTCCTTAGACAACAGACAAGGCACTGCTTTTTTTTCTCTCAGACTAGAATGGCAGCTTCCGCTCGCCCCCAAGTCTGCCAAAGTGCTTTGCAACTTTATGCACAGTTCCGGCCTTCCCTAGAAACACCACCTTTGTGTAAACAGGGTAATGCCTTTCAGTTGTTAATTAAAACTCCTTTAATGATGTATGGTAGCATGGTTCTGGGTGGTTATAACCATGGAGAATCATTCAGTTGAGAGCAACTTTATGAAAAAATATAGTATAATCATTATTAAAATAGCAAACAAAATAATGTATGCATGTCGAAGTTCAAACAGATCTTCAGAGTGCATTTAAACAGTTTCTTAACTCTTTACAACATAAAGGCACAGGTCTCTCTCTCACACACACAGACACACACACACACAAACACAGAAAGTCCTCTGGCTTCCCTCTTTGCCAAAGGCTATGTTCTGAACTCTAGGCCACTCTCTCTGACCAGAGTTAACTTCCGCCCTTTCTGTAGGCTTTCCCCGAGAAAACCTCCTTCTCATTCGACCCCCTTGGTTGAATGAGAACTCCTCTGGCTGAAGGATTCACCCTTCACTTTTAATCCCTGAACGTCTGCCTCTTCTGGAAATCTCTGTCAGCCAAACCAGTGTGCCTGCTATAAATACGTTCTCACTCAGGCCTCCAACCTCCTCCTTCGCAGTAAAGGGGCTGGGTTTTCCTTTCCTCTGGAGTAGTTCTTCTGGTTGCCTAGCAACCTGTTGCTGGGTGGCTTTTCTACCATTCAAGATACCACTCCCCCTATACCAGTGGTTCTCAACCTGTGGGTCCGCAGATGTTTTTGGCCTTCAGCTCCCAGAAGCCCCAGCCACTATGGTCAATGCTCAGGGCTTCTAGGAGCTGAAGTCCAAGAACATCTGGGGACCCACAGGTTGAGAACCACTGCCCTATACTCTGTCATACCCACCTGGTAGTTGATTCCATACATTAATTATGAGATTTGAAAAAAGATATCTTACTGTCCAGACAGATTTCCTCTTCCAAAATTTATAGCCATCTGTTTTGTAAGGTGGTGACTTCTAATGTAATGTAATTACAGAAGAACAAAACAGCTTCAGTCCTTCCTCTCTATACCATTTATTTTATTTGTAAATCTCACAGTGAGTCCTCACTCATTGACATGGATATCAATAGTATATAGTTTCTTTCTGATAAGGCAGAGCTCCTGAGCTCTGTATGTGTGCAGTCCAAATTATCCTGATTACAAGAAAAGTCTGAAAGTTCAAAAGGAAGGGAGTCAACCTGTACTGCGAAATGGTGATAAGTGGAAATTTGGCTTAGCCCAATAGGTGTCATGTACTAAAAAAGTCTGCGAAGACTCTTTAATAAGTGTCTTCAAATCTATCCCTGAAACAGAGGGAACAGAAATAGAGTCCATGTGACTAAGATTCTTCTTGAACAGCCAAAATGCTCTGATCACTAGGAAATCTTAAATATGAGATCCCTCTGTTCCTAAAAATTGAACTTGTGACACAGTCTACTCTTCTAGTGTAGATTAAGTCAAACTGTACACAACATGGGCCATTTCCACACTAGACTGTTATAGTGTTATTATTCCGCTTTCAACATCCTATGGAATCCTGGGGTTTGCAGTTTAGGGAGGGGCTCTTGAGGCAAACCCCAGGATTCCATAGGATGTTGAAAGCGAAATAATAGCACTATAACAGTCTAGTGCAGAAATGGCCATGGAAAGATAGGTTATTAGAACCCTAACCTATATCAAATTTTTAATGTGGGAATTATGTGACCATCCAGATGATGATGGACTGCA
The DNA here is from genome assembly GCA_948472985.1 of Iguana delicatissima. Classification (NCBI taxonomy): domain Eukaryota; kingdom Metazoa; phylum Chordata; class Lepidosauria; order Squamata; family Iguanidae; genus Iguana; species Iguana delicatissima. The sequence goes on from CAOKZL010003074.1 coordinate 98,607, forward strand.
ACCCCCAACATTTCTTGTGATTGGTCATACTATGTACAGCTACTGGAACTTGTAGTTCAACAAGATTTGGAGGGCTGTGTGAGTCTCACTTATGTTTTAGGCCTAACTACAGCAAACCTTTAAATCAATGAACTTACGCAAGTACTGGACCAAGGGCCCATTGGCTGCGTGGATTTGCTCTAGTTGAAACAAACAATTGACTAGGGTGGGACTCATTAGGCCTGATGTTGGACTGCAACTCCCAGCATTCCTTACCATTGGCAATACTGGGCAGGCTGATGAGAGCCGCTGTGTAACAACAGCAGATGGAGGGCTGCATGGTTTCCAGCTCAGATTTAGACCTTTATTTCCTCTTCACCATTGGTTTTAGGAAAGAGTATATTTCAAAGAACAGCTAGAAACATGGATTCGTGCTTTTAAAAAATGGAAGCTTTATTTTCTACTGTACACATCTATATGCACACAACCTATCTCTATCTGAATGCTGGCATATACACAAAATTTCTATTTTGTGAGCATAGATCTATGTACTTTCTTTCTCATAGTACATAGATTCATGTGGGGTGGTGATTAAATGTATCTCAAAATGGTGTAGCCACTTCTTCACTATCTGGGAAGTGAAATTAAGTACAAATAAAACACAAGAAACCTGATCACTAAAATAAAATATTCTGATGCTTTCCAAAGCAGAGCAAAAAAAACTACATGTAGATTGGAATGTAGTGCCATAGATGTTCTATTCCCTTTAGAGACACACTTCTGTCTCCTTGTTTTTTTCAAACCCAGTGCTCTCTTTCCACAGTCCTAGGCTTCTACTTTCCATTCTCTTAGCCAGCCTATATGGGAATGGGTGGGGCAGTCGGTTAGAGCACAGGTCTCTAACAGAGTGGACAAAATGGCCCTGTCCTTATCTTAAGCCTTAACCTTTTATGTAGTGGTGGCCCTCACCATGAAGAATGCCAATGCCTCACTCGTATATTCTTTTCTCTACAAAGTGGTTGAGGTAAGTAGTTGAACAAATTTTAGAAACATATGGTGGTCATGTGAAGAAATATAGTGATTTTGGTCTATGCTCCAGAGCAGTGGTTCTTAACCTGTGGTCTGTGGACCCCCAGGTGTCCATGAAAGGCTCAAAGGCTGCTCAGCCTGTCTTTTCTCCCATAATGGAGTGGCGACTTTACAGGAACCAAGGCAAAAGGAGGAAGGCAGGCAGGCTGGGCCTAAACATTGCCTGTCATGCTATTGGGAGGAGGTGGGCTCAGCAACTAAGTGACAGTACAGCTGACAGACAGCTAGCATTTCCCCTTCTTTCTCCCCACCTCTCCCCTCCTTTCCAGCAGAGAGCATTCTAGTCTACTATCAGAAAAGCTTAAACACTACCCCTTTCTACCTCTTCCATTCCCACCTGCTTTGCCTGTTTCAGTCTCCTTTCCTGCTTGTGAAGAAGGCAAAAAAAGGGGGGTGCTTGAGTGTTTCAGATAGACTGGATGGCTGGAGAAGTGGCGGTGGGGGAGGGAGAGACAGAGAAAGAAGGGCAAATTCTGGCTGGCTGGTCCTGTGCATTGCTATTCAGTCCACTCCAGCCTTAAACTAGCAGGAAGAAGCCGGAGAAAAGTCTTCCTTCCCCTTCCAGTACCTCTCAGGGAAGTGTGCATTTGCTTATTTCTCCCTTCTCTCCCAATTTAAAGACCCCTGATAAGCAATTTTAAATAAATATTTGATGCATGTCAGGGTTTTAAATCTTGAGTTAAGTCTTGGGGCTCTGCAGCAACAAAAGAGATTTAAAGAGGGTCTCTAGTAAAGAAAAGGTTAAGAACCAGTGCTAGAGAGTAATATAGAATGCTAACAATTGTGTGGAATAGATGTTAATTCAACAGTTATATCAGTGGGTAACTTAAATGGACTGTAGCCACTAAGGATCAGCAGGTGGTTGCAAACATTTTAATTTAAGCTCCAACATTAACAGCAGCATACTGAAAACAACAAAATGTGCCATCCTTAAAAGAATGTGTAATGTTTGACATTAATTACTATGGCACAAGATTTCATTGTATAAAAGGCTTTAACAAAAATGAATATAGAGATAAGTTTTATAAAGTTATACACTTTATACATTTTATAAAGTTAAACATTCCTCGAAAACAAGTTTTACCTGTAAAAATGTAAGGAAATTTTAGTGTTAGCAGAAAAAGGGTAAATTCTGTATTTGATTTATCTGTTACTTTCTTTCTCATAAGTGTTAATGGAAATATACACATGTATATATGTGTATATACACATATGTATATACATATGTATATAGACATGTATATACACAGTACTTTTTTAGAAAAAAACTTTACGCTTTCTAAAAGAAATATTTTAGAAATTAAATTAAAAATTAGGTATTTTAAAAATTAGCAGAACTTTGAACTTCGGCACAAATTTAAAATAATTAAGCAGAAATGGTGCGTGGAAAATCTTTTTCTGGCACTGAAGAGACTTTGGGGGCGCCAGGTGAGTCAACCTGAGGAGAAGTTTACATAAATGTATAGCCACAATCTCTAAGGCCCTCTGCAGACACCAACTGCTTTTATTTCTGAGAATGGGAAAACTAGTGGAGGGATGTGACATGCAAGGAGAAAGAGTAGTGACCCCAAGCTGTTTTATTCTTTAAATATAAACAATAGCATTTTGAATTGTGCTTGGAAATAGACCAGCAGCTAGGCAAGTTGTTCAGCAACTGATGATACACATTCTTTTTAGCTGGCTTTGGTTAACATGTGGCCAGAGCCAGCTGCAAGAAACCTTTGAGGTCATGATTATCAATCTTTTATATTTTAAAGTCTCCCCGGACACTCTGTCAGAGGCCTGAGTCCCACTATGACAGAAACAAAAACTTCACGTTTTCTGAGAATGGCACTTATATATGTTAAATATATATTCACTTGCAGTAAGTTTGTCGGTAGCAGGACCAGAACATTAGAAGGACCACTAGTGGGCAAAGGACAGTCAGTGGACCACAGACAGCCCAAGGGTCATTTTGTGCCCTCTGCCCCCACCCCAGTGTTAAGCAAATTGCTCCAAAATGCCCTCTAGGGCATTTTCAACATGTTTTTGGGGAGACCTGGACCAATTTAGGCCCTGGAGAAGCCTTTTTGAAACAGGAGGTGACATCCACTTACTTCCTGTTGATAAGAGAGACCTTTCCCGGGCTTAAAAACCTGCTAAAAATGGCCCCCTGGAGAGTGTTTGGAGGCAGAAGAACTTTTTGATGGGGGGACAGTGGTGGGTGGAGTGAAGGTAAGGGAAGCAGTACTCTCAGTCCTCCTAAGAGACCAATGTGCCCCCCACTTTTCACAGTTTCACCACCCATACTAGAACGTCAGAAGGTCACAGATAGATAAACAGCGGCATGCAGACCAGTAGGAAATCAGACATTGTGCTTGTGGGAGGATACGGCGTTTGAAGGGGAATTATTTTTTTAAGTAATTTTATGAAAACTTTATGGTCATGTACCAAGAATTACTCCTTTAAGGAAGAGTTGGAGAAACATTAACCCTGTAAATATTTTGGGCTAAAAACTTAATCCTTTACCATGGCCATACTGATGAGGCAGATGAATATTGTGGGCCAAAACATCTGGAGGGTTACAAGCTTTCCCCCACTCAGCTCCATTTTAAAGGTAGCTCTTCCTACACTGTGTTGCTGGGGGGAGGGGGCCTGCTACCAGAGCCCGAATAAGACCCTGGATGTAGCATACTGCAGAGTTTGAAAAATTTTCAGATTATTCTGTTGTAGACCAGACATATTTATTCTAAGCTCTGGCCTCGTGACTACAATGAAAAGAATATCTAGACATGATAGACAAATAGAGGGTAGTCATTTTTAATTGATCTGATCAGGATTCTTTCCCGTTAGTCAATGGTGTAGTAAAGAATTTCTCTAGTTATTTAGTCACTCTTGGTGCAGAGGTGCAGCAGAATCATCTTCCGTCAGATGAAGCATGTACCCAAAAGCAGTGTCTGCAGAAATGCAAGACATGGGCATCATAGGCTTCTGTGGCATTGAGGAGCACTAACCATGAAATACTCTAAAAATAAATCAATTTTTCTCTGAATTTGTCTTACCTCCAGTTTTTAATCTGGAATAAAAATGTGCCTTTAACTGAAAGGCTGGGAAAACCTTAAGTAGAACTTGCAGTGACCAAGGCTGAGCGGCTTCTTGACTCAGCTATTACAGAGCAAATGTCCTGCCCCTCATGCAGTCATATTTCTTCTGTAATTTATGATGTATGTGAAGTGGGTGATTTGTAGTAAAGAAGCACTTGAGCAGTTAAATTGCATATAAACTTCGTTAAAACCAGAGAAAACAAAGGCACCTAGGCAGATTAATGAGAAAGTGAGAAATATCCCCTCTCCTGCTGCCACCATCCACTTTTGGACCATACTTTTATTAGGGCTAGCCAATTGTCACATAGGAGTGTGCAAACATTTGAATTCCCCGGAGTCATTCAGTAGGCAAGGTGGCCGAAGAAAAGAGAACATAGGAAGATACAGAAAATCCAGAAAGTTGACCCAATATTGTGGCAGTAAAGGCTTGGCCCAGTCTCAAAATGGAGATTTTCAGGCTGGATAAATAACTAGTTGATGTGGCCAGTATGAGATTATATGTTAGTAGAGGGTGTTTGTTGTCTGACCCCTACAACTCTTCATCGTTCTATCAAAAGGCTTTAAAAACTCAAAAGCTTCCACAGTTTGGTAGAATTTTAATCCTTATAAAAGTACAGTCCATCTGTGCCACAAAGGTGGGCATTAGAGATTTAGAATTTCAACATTTCCATTTCAACACAAAGATGACTTCAGTATGAAATCCACTGTGAATCCTTCTATTCTCTGCTTGTCAGGTCTTTTCGGAATATTTTAAAGAACTAGAGGAAGAGAGCATTCGTGACAATTTTGTCATTGTACATGAACTACTGGATGAACTGATGGATTTTGGGTTTCCCCAGACGACAGACAGTAAAATTTTGCAGGAGTGAGTCACATGGCCTTCTTGTCTACCACTTTCTCAACTGCTGCACCACTTGCTTTTCTGCTGCTGTGTGAATGATATTGCAGAATTTGACAACTACCACCCCCTTTAGGATGCATTTACAGGAGTTTGGGTGTAGCAAAACATTACAGCATGTTTCAGCTTTGAATTCAAATGTTTTTCTGTGCATTGGGGTAAAATTTTATTACTGGGGACAGTTAATTTTATGAAATAACATAAAGGAACACTTATTTATCAATATTGGGTTTTAACATAAATTGCAGCACCAAAATCATCAATCCACAAAAAGCGATTTCAGTTTTTGAACTGTTAAAATTTCAGACATGATTTCCTTCCTGCACCAAATTTGAAGTATCAGACATAGTAAGCTGCTTCATGAGAAGCCTGTCCAGTGGTTCATCTAGCACAGTGTTGCCTAATTAGAGTTCTCCAGCATGTCAAGCGTGGGTTCCTCCCCTCCTGGTGGGACCTTCTGCAAACAAAATACGTGGTTTATCCAACACACGGGAATCTTACTTTTTTTTTGGACTATAGATGCCAGCATGCCCAAGCTATCATGTTGGCTGCAGTATTTGGGATGTTGTATTCCGGAAAGGAAAGGAAAGGAAAGGAAAGGAAAGGAAAGGAAAGGAAAGGAAAGGAAAGGAAAGGAAAGGAAAGGAAAGGAAAGGACTTTTCCTGAGATCTGAGCCATAGTCCTTTGGCCTCAATCAATATGTTTTGCTGAGATTCTGTTTCTGTTCTGTTTCATTTGAGAGCAGGAAGTGCACCCAAGGGACTGAGGGAAGGTGTGATTGGATGGCTTATCAAGAGGGAGAAATAACTGTTGTTAAGAGGGCAGGTCTAGGTCTTCTTGATCTTGCTCTTTCACTCCATTATAGGTATATCACTCAGCAAGGCAACAAACTAGACACAGGTAGATCTCGTGTTCCTGCCACTGTCACCAATGCGGTGTCCTGGAGATCAGAGGGCATAAAATACAAAAAGAATGAAGTCTTCATTGATGTAATTGAATCTGTCAACTTGTTGGTGAGTCATGTAGTTTACCGATGGTGAGAGTTACAAATGTGTAATGTGTATTCATATACTGATGTCACTAGGGTTGGTGTCACCCAGTGCAGTAACTCATGGTGTCACCTCTGGACCTTCTTCAGAGTGGCTCCACTGGATATATTAGAGGTTTAAGCAATAAACCTAGAAAAGTGGTGTTGTTATGCATGAGTCACAGATATGGCAAACCTTGACTTTTAAGTCCAGATTTCTTCTCCCTATCTTGTTTTAGTTATGTATTTTTACATAATAAAATAAGGATGTATGCAATATTCTGCTTTAAAACTGTAGTTTTTCTTTTGTGTATGTGTGTGTTCTCAATTCTGCACTGTTTCATCTGTATTTTATGTATATTGCCATGAGCCTGCCCAGCTGCTATAGTTTGAAATAATTCAGAAGTTTTGGTAATTTAATTCAGGAATTAGAAATTATACTTACATACTGTGTCAGATCAGATATGCTTACTGATGCATGACAAATCAATTGATCTTCTGGCCTCCAGCTACCTGCAAAAGAGATATACTCATGGCTAGCTGTGCATGTTGTTAAGCATGTGCTTGCATGCCTAATAATGGCATTTTTACTTTGAAAGAAAAGGACTCTATTGAGTGAGGAGAGTAATTTTTGTTGTTGTTGATTTTGATATTGTTGTTGTTACCACCATCTAGAAGCAATCAAACAAGACATAGCTGTCTTTTCTCTCTTACTACTTCCTCCCTTAGAGAAGGCCCTGAAAAAGAGAGTGGAGGGTGGGAGGGATAGCCCACCTAGCAAGCACTCCCATAACCTCCCCTTGTACACATTCTGGAGTCCCTTCACTTTATTGACACCTCCCCACAACTTTCTCACATGGAAACAAGCAAGAGACAACCGTGGCAGCTTTAGCAGGTTTTTTCTGTGAGCTGCCTTGGGTTATACTCCAGGAGAAGAACAGCATTTAAAAGAGAGAAAGATATCAAGCACGTAAGCAGCTGCTTCCTCTGACTGTTCGTTTGCTGTTTGTGGGTGATGCAACATAGAGGACTGGTCATTGGAGGGACACCTCCGCAGCCACCTCATCTACTCACTTGGTGACCTCCAGCCTTCCCCACAAATGTGTCTGTCTACCAGTGGCAAAGCTTGGAGTGTGTGGAGATGGGGTGGGGCCACGGCACAGTGGGTGTGGCCAGGGCTCATGGGGGTGTGGGTATGGGCCATGACACCCCAAAAACATTGCCACCCGGAGTGATCCACTCTCATCTCTCCGCATCCCTATGTGACTGCTGTCTACACCAATCCTTCCCGATACCTTAAGGAGAATGAGAGGCTTAGAGACATAGCTAATTTTATTTGCCAAAGAAAAAAGCCGAGGGTGAGACTCCAGATTTTGCAGGATACAAAAGACAGAAGAAGACTTACTCTTCCAAATCTAAAGCTGTATTTTTTCTAGTCATGTTTGGTCTGGTTAAAAGATTGGATTACTTTAAAAAGCGGTAGGCTTTTACAATTAGAAGGATTTGATTTGAGGTTTGGCTGGCATGCATTTTTGTGGTATGATAAACTCAAAGCTTATGTTGATTTTAATAATCATTATGTTAGATGTACTTTATTAAGAATATAGAATAAACATAAGCTGAGATAATGTCCTAAAATGCCATTATGACTCTTTCCACATGAAGCTTTGTTTAAGAGAGAAATAAACTTTAAAGGTAACTGGTTAACTTACAAAGACCATTTAGTGGTGAAAAATGGACAATTTAAAATGAAATCAAATGAGGAACTCATCCAAGAAGCTTGTGGTATGCATTGGTTTTCATACAGACAGTTGACTGAATGGTTTTAAATGGATGTGAAATTATATGGTTTTGAAATGTCTAAATCTGAATTTGAAGAACAATTATGTGCTGATGAGGAACATTTAATTGTCAAAATGTGTAAGTTATTGTTGAAAATTGAAAGAGAAGATGAATAAGTGAAAGCTTGTATTCTTAAATGGACATAAAATGTGGGGCATCATATCCAAATGGAACAATGGAAAAAATGTGGGCAAAAGATCTGAAATATACTTTGAGTTATTATCTTGGAGAAAATTTTTATAAAATGATGTATAGATGGTATTTAATGCCAGAAAGGTTGTCTAAAATGTAAACGTTCCTCAAATGTTTGCTTGAAATGTGATCAAAAAGAAGGAACTTTTTACCACATGTGGTAGACCGATAAGAAAGCCAAAAAGTTCTGGGTAATGATACATAGACTGATGGAAGACGTCTTAAAGGTAGAAATTCAGTTCAAACCTGAACTTTTCTTAATTGGGTCTGACTAATGAACAGACTGATAAAGAATTGAGAAAATCTTTCACAGGTTGATCACAGCAGTAAGTGGTGTATGCACAGAAATTGAAAAGTGTGGCTACTCCTTTGCATGAAGACTGGCTGTTGAAGATGCTGGATTTCACAGAAATGGATAAATTAATTATTTTAGTTAAAGAAGGCTCTTTGGTTAAATTTAAAAATGATTGGGATAAATTGATTGCATATCTAAGAGACTGTTGGGGGAGAAAGTCAATACAGTAGAGTCTTGGTTATCCGACCTTCGTTCATCCAACATTCTGGATTATCCGACGTCGTGGCTGCCTGGGGGTGTGGCTGTAGGCATTTCCATGCCCCCAGACACACACCCCAGACACGCCCAGACATGCCCCCCAGACACGTCCCCAAAATGGCAGCCGCCACGGGCCTCCGGATTATCTGACATTTTCGGGTATCCGACGATCAGCCCACCGTTTATGTCGAATAACCGAGACTCTACTGTAATTGGTTTTGAGAGTTAAGCTTATAGTTATTAAATACTAGACAGTGGTGTGGTAATGACAGACTTGCTAGATGAAGTATATCTTAGAACCAAAAGCTGATAAGTTAGAAGTCATTTATATGCCTTTTTGGCCCCTTTTCAGTTTAGTTGTGGTCTAGTTTAATTTGGTTAAATGTTAGAGTTTCTCTGTCTGTTTATTTACTGTTTGTCTTTGTAATCCCCTTTATGTTGGTTTTATATACTAAATACATGTTAAAAATATTTTTTTAAAAAATAAGAGGGATGAATAGGCAGAGGAGGTGACTGCTCTTCCACTCCCTTTCCTGTGCACCAGTGGCAGAGGGGGAGTGAGCTCAGTCACATTGTTCTGGCTGTGTTGCCCAGGTAGAGTACTGCACAAGGCCATGGGGAGGAATTGGAAGGAGCAGCAACTACCCCTCAGCTGACTTGAGAGAGAGAAACTCTGAATAATCATGGAGAGGCAGCAGCTGTTGGTGCCCAGAGCAGCTGCTGCCTCCTTGCAAATAAATTCTCTTTCTCTGGGTGGCAGAGCAGGTAGCTCTGGGTTCACTCTATAGAATCCCCACTGGTGTGCTGCCCAGAGGGAAAATTCAGGAGAGCAAATGAATTGATCAGGTGGCTGCTCCTTCCCTGGCCAACCCTGGATGCTGCCTTCCCCCAGCCCCACAAGAGAGAAGGAGGGTGAACTGGCTCCTGCATAGGCTCTAGGGCATGTCTGCCTCTCACTTGCATGCTTCCCAGCATATCCCAGAAGCAGGCCACCCAGAGGGTGAGCCAGAGGAAGCAGGGGCTGTTTCTTGGAGGAGCCCCCACTGCCTCTCCATGGTTGCTCAGCTTTTCCTTAGCTTGGGCAAGGGATAGGTGCTGCTCCCTCTTAATTTTTTTGCCTGACCTCTCCCTCCAGAGAGCCATCTCTCTGCCAGATGTAACAGCAGGAAGAATAGACCTTCATACAGAACGAGCAAGTGAGCAAACCCTGGGTTAGGCCTTGAAAGAATTCTTCACCATATTGGGTAATTTCAGTGGAACAGTTAGCATGGGGAAGGAGAAGCTACTCTTCCTCATGGTGATGGGGACAGAGGAAGGCCCAGAACCTGCTTTGTCTTTCAGGTTAATGCCAATGGAAGTGTCCTAGTGAGTGAGATTGTGGGCTCCATCAAGCTGAAAGTGTTCCTCTCAGGCATGCCAGAGTTGCGCTTGGGCCTCAATGACAGGGTGCTCTTTGAACTCACAGGACGTAAGTAACTCAGAGAGACCTGAGGCTCACTGGGAGCCTTTCCTCACCCCCTATTGCCTTCCCTTTTGTGTGAGAACAGGGGAGCCTCGGAAGGGAATGGGAGGAGGAGCAGGGGGGAATTATTCACTGTTTTTCCACTTTCACGAGGGTTCTGCACCTCAAACCCTTGCGAAGGTGGAGGGACAACTGCAGTACAAACTTAAGATACTTTAAAGACACGCAGTTCTCTTTTACTCTCCTGTATAGATATTTAGTTGCAGTGTATAATAGCAAAACAGGATTTACTTTGTTGCATGATTTATTACTGGGTTGTTCTAGATTATGAGCTATCTAGGAAGGTGAAAAAAAATTCAACAGTGTCTTGTTTGTGGTTGAGACACAGCAAGACAACTGCCAAGGATTCCTCAACTCATGTGAGAGCCCTTACCCTCACTGGAAGATCAAGCACTTCTGTTTTTCTCATTTTGTGCAAAAATGTCTCCACTACCTTTCTGAAGCAATGCAGATAAAAAGGGACAGGCTGATTGCTTGCAGTGTTTCTACTTTTTATGATCCCTGAAGCAAGGCAGCAATTTACACTCTTACTATTCTGTCATCTTCTATTTTCCTTGCTGTTGTTATGTGCTTGCAGCACAGAGTTTTCATGGCAAGATTTATTCTGAAGAGGTTAGACACTGCCTTCCTTTTAGGCTGAGAGAGTGTGACTTTCCAAGGTCACTCAGGGGGTTTCCATGGTTAAGTAGGAAGTCAGACCCTGCTCTCCCAGAATCCTAGTGCAAAACTGAAAACATTATGCATGCTAGCTTCCCCATGTTCCTAGACAACATAAAACCCTATTCTTCTATTCCTAGTCAACACAAAACTCTCTGGTATGCTACTGACTCCTTTTCTCTCCACCCTCTTGCTCTAATTCTTTCTCAGCTGACTCACACCACATCATTTTCAACTCTTCCTCTTCCATCCCCTCTCAGCCTTTTACGTGTACCTTCACACTCTCTACCAGTCCCTTCACTCCTCCCTGGAAACTGTTTACCACATTAACTCAGGTTACTGCTACACAAACTGCATGTTACATCACATAGTAGAGCCATGAAAGCAATAGTGGATGTGTTATTTGCCAGCAAAAGCTTCATCTCATGGCTGCATGTCTTTCTTCCAGGTGGAAAAAATAAATCGGTGGAGCTGGAAGATGTGAAGTTCCACCAGTGTGTGAGACTGTCACGTTTTGACAATGACCGCACAATTTCCTTCATTCCCCCTGATGGAGATTTTGAACTGATGTCTTATCGACTGAACACCCAGGTAGGTCTTGGATTCTGCCCTCGGGCCAGGTGTTACAAGGGCCCTTGCATCTCCATCCCTTCTTCTCTAATGTAGACAGAATGTACATCCTGTGCTCATGGATTCACATTGGCCCTGGCTGCTTGGTCTTCCCAAATTAGCTTTTTACTAGTGGTACATGCTACTTGGGCACTCACAAATTCACCTTTACAGAATTTACTGGGGAGTAGAAAGTCTCTTGTTGGAAGTACAATGAGTAATACATCCTGGTAACAACCTGGTTTCCTGTTCCGCAATCTGTGTGAGATATCCTTGGATTTGGAATCATAGCCGTTGGCACTGAGAAGTTTCCCTAAGTTGATGCCTCTGGAAACACATTATTTAGCACAATAAAACATATGTAGTGACAATATAGGGTGAGCAGCTTGTGGCTTCATGCTGCTAATGGAATACATCTCCCATAATCCTTCATCATTGGTTCCATTGGCTAGGGCTAATGGGAGATGCAACCCAACAACATTTGGAAGGCCACATATTCCTCACTACTTCTTTATACACTGCTGCACTCTCAGTTTGTACACTCCCAGATCTTCCGAAAGCATGTTTTCCTTCCTCTGATGTTTTTCCTAATGTAAACTTGAATAGAACCCAATACTATTCAATATTAAAGGTTAAAGGAAGTTGCTGTAAAATACATTTCATCCTATGAGATGTGTTCTTTTTGCCTATTGTCTTGTAATGAGAAAAATAGGCAAGTTCTGATACACAAAATCCAAAGCAGAGCAATACTGATTAACTTGAGAACTAAGGAATGCCTAGAAATCAATGTTCTTCAGTTTTTATCATACCATTTTGTTTCCAGGTACAATTTAAAGTGCTGGTTGTAACCTTTAAAACCCTGTATAGCTCAAGTTCAGTCCGTCTAGGAGACTGTATTTCCCTGTATAAGCTTTTCCAAGCCCTGAGATCCTTGGGGGAGACCATTCTCTCAGTCCTTCCCAGTGAGGCAAGAATGGCCCCCTCCTTGCTGTCTTTCTGTCAGCAGGCAAAACACTTTTTATTCCAACAGGCTATGGGTGCTATATTGTTTTAAATTGTTTTAAAGAATGTTTAATTGCTTTTTTTCTTTTTAAGAACATATTTAAATTGTTTTGATACTGTGAATAGTGTAATTCCATGTTAATGTTCATTTTTATATGTTTTTAAATGTATTTTCCTTTTTTCAATTGTAAGCCACCTGGCCTCCTAATTTTGAGAGAAAGGCAGGATACAAATAAATATTATAACAACAACAAAGCAACAATGGACATAATACCACTGAGTGACTTTTTCCTCTGAGTGCCGTTCCTCAGGCTCCCATCTCAGAGGTGAGCAGAAGATCTGCTTGGTTCTCCTAGTAGAACATGAGGTGATATGCAACAAATCAGCAAAGATTTCTAACTACTTGAAACAGCAGAAACTCTCCCTCTCCACTAGTTTATACTGTTTAAATGTAAAAGTGGGGATAAAGTCCTGTGAAGACTAGGAGTGTCTTTCAGTTTTGATCCTCAAATGAACTCCTGGACTCAGAATTACTTAATTCCAGTTGTATATATTTTCCATCAGGTTCTGGTTGGTGGAATGTGGAAGTTTTAGTGAAGAACAAAGTAAATCTTGAAAGCCTAATATCAGTTTACCCTTTCTCTAGATTACTGGAAGGTCTGCTTTCCCATGGGAAGCAAAAACTGGCGAGCTCCCAGGTACCTAAATTTTGCAGAAGAAACTGGAGACATGTTTCAAGATGCTCAATTGGTGGATGTTTACTGTTCTACAAACAGGGTGAGAGTTTCAAATCCGTAAGTTTTTGAGGTTAAATTTCAAATGGCACATGAAGAAGGCCACAGGCATATATACAGACTGAAACACAGTGGGCTTTCTTGCTAATAAAACATCTGTCATTTGACCACCTTGAAATGTGTCTCTGGTTTCTTTTGATTTCCCCTGAACAACATATTCGTATTCATGTTCTCTCTCTCTTTCTTCTTCAAGGTGAAGCCTCTTATCTGGATAGAGTCTGTCATTGAAAAGTTCTCTCACAGCCGGGTCGAGATCATGGTTAAGGTGAATTGCTTTGAGAGATACATCCATCCTTACTTAGAGTCTTCACAACTAAGCAAAGCAAAATGAAACAAAACAAATAGCCCCTAACAGAATGGGGACATGATTCTTGACTATTTGTTTCTAAACAGTTTTTTATATTTGAAGATTGTTCCTGATCAGCAGTGGGATGATTTTTTTCAAGGGATTCCACCAACAAGGGAGGTGCAGAGTTGAAAATTGGGCCCTGTGCTCTCCACAGCGCAAAACCTCTGCTGTAGTGGCTGAGTCTCTCCAACAACCCTCCCGTTAAAGGTCCAATTGGTGCCAACGCTTGTGTTGTCTTGACACCAGTTTAAAGCATGGCTTTTTACTAAAGCCTTTTAGACTGGCTTGATTTTATGCACATCTGCATACGTGCATCGTTTTAAACTATTGTAAACTGTTTTAACTGGTTTTAAACAGTCTTGTTTTACCTTATTATTTAAAAGAATTCTACATTATTTTCTGTTCTAAATTGCTTAAACTGTTATTTTACTGTATGTCACCCTTTGATCCTATGAAATAGGGCTGCAAATAAATACTTAATCTATTCATCTGTAGTAGCTTGGAGAGGAGTCTCTCCAGCAAATAATAAGAAAAGGAGCTAAAGTTTCTTGTGAGCATTAGACCACCTTGATCTTAAATATCAAAAGTCTTGTGACTGTTTTAGCCTGCCATCTTTTGCAGCAGAGGAAAGTGAAGAAATATGAATTTGTCATGAACCAGTTTCCTTTCTTTCTCTAACTGCACCTTTTTCTTGGAAAGGCCAAGGGTCAGTTCAAGAAGCAATCAGTGGCCAATGGTGTAGAGATCTGTGTTCCTGTCCCAAGTGACGCTGACTCACCCAAGTTCAAGACCAGCATTGGTAATGCAAAATACCTGCCTGAAAAGAATGTCGTCATCTGGAGCATCAAATCCTTCCAGGTGAGAGGGACACCATCCCCCCTCCCCATGGCCTCCCTGGTCTGGTTATTTTAGATCAGTTGTACATTCCAGACAATGGAAGTTTTGCCAATGATTGCACTGACATATGGAGATTTTATCTTGAGTCCCTTCAGCTGTGTTTGGGCAAGAGCACTGTGTATATAGGTGGGTTTATATATTGCTAAAAGTCTGCCCCTGGGAGAGGAGAGAAATTAGTTAATGCTAATGAGTCTTTGCCCACTGGATCCCCGTAGAGTTTGAAAAAACAGGTTGGATTAGTGAATAGCTTCTGAAAATAGTGATAATAAGATTTATAATTAGAGCTTGGAAAAGGTTTTGTGGGGGGATTGTAACTACTAGAATCCTCCAACCAGCTGGGGAGTTCTAGGAGCTGTGGTTCAAATAGTATGTTTTCCAAACTCCTGCCCCTTAGTTGTGGTCACAGAAGAACCTGCCATCCATCTCCACGTTATCCTTTCTTGTCTTCAGTGAAGGACACCAGTACTGGCATTGGCTTCTCTAATTTTTGCCCCATCGTCTTTGGCATTTGGCTTTGCAGGGTGGCAAGGAGTACTTGATGCGAGCCCACTTTGGCCTGCCCAGTGTTGAGAATGAGGAGCTGGAGGGCCGGCCCCCCATCTCAGTCCGGTTTGAGATCCCCTACTTCACAGTCTCTGGGATTCAGGTGAGCTACATTAAATTGTTGTAGGAGAACTGAGAATGGTGAAACTGTCTGGGGGTTGCGGAGGTGTGTGTATGTGCGTGCATGTGTACATACACGTCTTCTCCTTTCTTTTTAATTTTTTTAAGTTGTAGTTATAATTTAGAAGTGCCATTTCACTGAATCCCTGACATACTTCAACTCTAAGAAAAATATTAGAAAGAGACTGAGATTGAGACAGACTTTTTTGTTCCAGTATGTTCTTGAATTAAAAAAAACAAAACACTTAGAGGTAAAAATGAAACGTTGCCACTGATGCCGGGAATTGCCAGAAAATAGTCCAAGACAAAGTAACTGTCTTTTGGGTATTTAAAAAAAAACAAACCCTGAGAACTACAACAACAAATACCACACACACACACACGCACATTGTAACTGTCATTTGGATATTTTTTTAAAAAAAGCTGACAACTGCAACCAACAAATACTAGATTACTTTTATTTAAACTTATTTAAATTTATTAAACTTATTTAAACTCCTAAACCTCCCAGCACACATGTACCTTAATAGAAGCTGGAAGTCATAATTGGAAACGACTTTTAGCTGCAATGTTTGGCCGCTATAAAGACTAACATTAGCCTGTATTCTCACCACATTTGATCACTTCAGTTCAAGACTGTCCCATCTCAGCTGCCTATTGACTCACAGTTTTTCTTCAGCTTTGCAGCCGGAATTCTTTCCTCACCTTCTCTGGAGATGCCAGAGACTGAACTGAACTGAACTGCTCTTTCTCTGAAATATGACCATTCTCTTTCTTGGAGGCCACATTTTAATTTTTTTAAAAAAATATTTGAGCAACATTTGATATGAGCGTGTGGTGGGGATCAACACTTTCTAATGCAACAGCCAAAAATCTTTGGGAAGGGGGGGTCTAGAAGTTCTTGTTGTTGGGTTGCCCTTCAGTGGGACTAACTGGTGATGGGTGACTTGACGAAGCAGATGGAGACTCTTCTTTTCCTTTCTTCTTTTTCTCTCCTGCATTCCTTCTCTGATGCAGGTCCGGTACATGAAGATAATTGAGAAGAGTGGGTACCAGGCTCTGCCATGGGTCCGCTACATCACCCAGAGTGGGGGTAAGTTAGCAATGCTGTGACAAACTGGAACTGGGTATATAAAGGGTATATAAAGAGGGGTCATGATAGCCATGTTTAAATATTTGAAAGATGCATATCAAAGAGAGAACAGGCTTGTTTTCTGCTGCTCCAGAGATTGGACAAGGAGCAATGGATTCAAAGTACAGGAAAAGAAATTCTACCTAAACCTCAAAAAGAACTTCCTGACAATCAGAGCTGTTTGGCAGTGGAATATGCTGCCTCGGAGTGTGGTGGAGTCTCCTTCTCTGGAGGTTTTTAAGCAGAGGCTGGATGGCCATCTGTTGGGAGTGCTTTGATGTGTGTTCCTGCATGGCAGGGGTTTGGACTGGATGGCCTCTGGGGTCTCTTCGAACTCTGTGATTCTATAAATACATTGACAAGGCTGTTAGAAATACCCACCCATGTTTGGAAAATTTACTTTTGACTGCTTTTGGTCCAGTGGGTTCTGGACTGCATGCAATCTGTCTTCTTCTCTGGAAAGGAGACTTGGCTTCTGGAACCCACCCTAGTTTTTCTTGAAAAAAAAATTGGTTGGGACCTAGGAAGGACCCACTCATAAATGCCTCCCCGGTCTACAAAATCTAACTCATTGTAGATTTCTGCCACACACACATATATGTGTGTGCATATAATATTCTATATACATGTATACATATGTACATGCATACAGTGAACTCTTGCAAGAAAAAAGAGGCAACATAACTTCCTGCTTCTGAGTTGTTGTGGCCCCTGCAAAGCCCAGTTCAGCAAAAGGGAAATTGTGGCCGTCATCTGGTCAGAGCCACTGAGGGCCAGAAGTGTTAGGGATGTAGCCCTCCTATAAGTGCTGGTAACCTGCCTGGCTGGAGTTCCTCTTCGTTTTCATATCAGGACAACAGTGGATCAGAGGCACCCCTTTCCTGTCCTGCTTGACGGGAATGTACGCCATGCCGTTACAGTAGCTTCTCCTTTCCTCATCACCCAGAGAGCCACTGTAATGCCCACAGTGTTGCTCATGCTTGCCAGGATACAGAAGGTAAACTTCTGAGGCTTACCGTGCTTCTGTTGCCTCCTGGACTCTTCCCGTTGCAACTGTTACCTCAGGCGTCCTTGCATCTCGTACGGTTGCTCCTTGTTCCAGGTGTGCACTCTGGGCTCCATCTCCATTCCCATTTATTGAGGTTTTCTCCTGTGCCAGTGTTGTGGGTACCTGATGCAGCAGGTTGTTACTGTTCAGTTTGTTACTGTGCTCAAATTGTTTACAATTCCCACCCACCCCCTCAAAAAAAACCCAACATTCAGATTTAGAACAGACTCTGGAGTGCAGTGGGAATGTTACCCTGCTTGTTGATGGTTTGCATATGACAGCCAGCCTGTCACCTTGGAGATCCAATGTCCAAAGCTCAGGTCAGCTATAGATTGGCTGGATAACTGCAGCATAGTTTCCATCTCAGCTGCTGTTCCTGTAATATGCGGAAAATAAATTACTTTGCAGCTAAGACTCTTTTACGGATGGGTAAGACCATGGTAAAGTGCATTTGCTTATGCCCTTAGGAAAAAAGATGAAATCAGAGTCACATTGCCCTGTTTCAGCTAAGGGTTTTAGTGTATTTCCAGTACAGTCTTGGTTTCCATGATTTGAAGTGTTTGGGGGACTGTGAGTGCAATTTTCTCCCCTAAGAGTATTCAATTTTTTTTTATTTAAAATATTATTTTATTTAAAAAATTGTCAGTTTCATCTTTGTGGCCTCTGACACTTACGGGTTCTTTAGATGACTTTTTTTTTCCTTCCCGCAAAAAGTAAATTGCCTCTCCTGAAACCTCTTGGGGAGAGAATTCACTTTTTGAATAGGTGGCGGCAGGGATATGCTGTTTGACCTGAAAAATAACAGTTTTTCAAAACAAGTGAGCTTCCTCACTTTTTTTCCTCCAATCTGTGCAGCTCCCTTGACAGAAAACTGGTTTCCAGGCCCAACATAGTTGCTCAGCACTGCCTAGAGAGAGCAAGTCTACAAAGCTTCCTGCCGTCCTACGTTCCTGCCTCTTTGGATTATTGAGCTTGTACAGCAGACATACCATATTTGCTCCTGAAAGAGGCAGAACTATTCACAGCAAAATGTGGGGAATCTTTGAGCCTCCAGGTGTTTTGGGTTACAGCTCCCACAGTCCTTTACCCCCTTGGCTATGATGAGTGAAGCTTTAGGGAGCTCTGGTTTAAACCCAAGGGGCTTTCTGGTCAAAGGTGATCCCGGGTTTAATATGTTCAATACCTTTTTTCCCCAGACTACCAGCTCCGGACACAATAGTCTTCTGACTGCAGAGGACCAGGATCCTGCCTTATCAAGATGGAAGGGATCTGGATGTTTAGGGAACCATTTTACAAAAATCTTGACTTTCTCTGAAACACTCTCTGTGTGTGCATGCATCCTCCTCCTTCTAGAATGCCGCCCTGTTCCTTCTCTGTCCTGATGGCAACTTGATCTGGACTGCTATTCCCAGTGCCTGAAGGAGGAATCATATCCTCATACCTGTTGCCCAAAGTGGCATTTGTACTGCTCCCCATCCTGACTAGTGGTGGACCTGCCCCTGGCAAAACGCCAGTAAGCTTGCACCTTGCACGAGCAGATTTCCAGCCTCCCCTCATATCCTCTCTCTGCTTGACAGTTTCCATAGAGCAAGAGATCCATGGCTCTGTGTGGCACTGGGAAAGTGGGGAGCATACAGGGCACCACCTATCATTATATGGAAACTGGAATTAGGGGCCAGGGTTCAAATCTCAGCTTGGGCACAATGTTTCTGGGTAGTTGTGATGAACCCCCCTTTTTTCCTCAGTTCCCTATTTTTAAAGTGAGAATAGCAGCTGACTACCTCTTGTTATAAAGATGAGTGAAAAGTTACTACTTCCACATTCCTTTAGACCACAATGGAGTATGAACGTAAGAGAAATAAATTAATCCTTTTCAGTGAAAGGTGACTGTTGTACTGGTGTGTGTCATTGGTCTCAGTCCTCTTATTTGCTGTGTCCCGCCACCAGGGTCTTCCTTCCACCTGTTCCTTCAACAGACAACATACAGAATGGCTACTTTTGCTGCTGTGCTGTCCGGTTCTTACAACAGCCGGGCCTGCAATCATGGATGCCCATTGGCAAAAGTCTCAAATAGATGAGCCACTTGCTCAGCTCTCTATTGTTTGCTGTGTTCTCATAATGGACATGTGATAGCAAAATGAAAATTCAGCAGCTGCTTCAAAGATGTGTGGAACACACTTCTTTTTCAGTCCTGCGTTACTTCAGCATGTGACAAGAGAGAGTGGATTAGGATAGGCACCTTAGTGTATACTCCCATAGGATTCTTCCCCACTGCCATTCCTCAACCTCGGCCCATCCCACTTCTAAGAATGTGCTTTCAGACAGATTGGAACATCACAGTATATGTATCAGCCATACCATGATGTCTTTCACTCTTCTGTGTTGTTATGTGCCTTCAAGTTGCCTCCATCGTATGGTGGATCTATCACAGGGTCTTCTTGACAAGATTTGTTCAGAGAAGGTTTGCCATTATGGGTTGGTCAAGGTCATCCAATGGGTTTCAGTGGCTCAAGGGTGATTTGAACCCTGGTTTCTTGGAATACTAGTCAAATATGCAAACAACTGCATTATGCTGGGTCTCAAATCACCCTTTTATTTCTACTTTTGTCCTGGGAAATCCTCTATTTATTTTATTTAGTTTTATTTGTGAGGCCAGGCAAAGAGCTTATTCATCTGATTTACTAATTATTTCCACTTAAGAGAACTAACCTGCGCATACTCTCGTACACTGGAGTGAGTTCCATTTAATGCAGAATGGCTTTGTTTTTGAACTTTTGAATAGCAATTCTAGGACTGGACAGCAAGAATGTCAGCCTATAGACACTGCTGTTGCATAAACCCATCAGCCCTTTTTCTTTGGTTTATTCCTTCCTTGGGATGGAGGGAGGTGCTTTCTGTTAGAACAGAATAAAATCAGTGTTTTCCTACGTCTTTTGAGAAAAATACACTTAATACACCAGATTGCCTTTTCAGCCTGTAGAGGGGTTTTTTTTTTTTTTGATCTCATGAAATAACACTCCTGCAGCAAGCTCATTTGAAAACAACAAAAGAAATTTGCTATGAAAAAAATCAGTATCTAGATAGATTCTTGCTGTCAAAACCCCACCCCAACCATGATGCTAATGTTTGCAGTAACAAGTTGATAGGAAGGATCACTGTACTATGAAAGGATCTGAGCCTGATCTCACATTTTCCACCTTTTATAGAAATCTCTGTACATGTAGCCCTCTTCATTTCCAGGTCTGACTTCCATAGATTTGATTATTTGCTAGTTTCTCCAATCCCTGCCCCCCTCAGGTGCTTCTTTCTGGGGGAACTTACTTTCTTGGTGGTTCTGATCAGGCCACACAGTCCTTTAAAAACCCGTCTCTGGCCACCATCCTCCTCCACTGGCCAGTGCCTGGCCAGTGGAAGACTCACAGCTCGATTTCCCAGCACTGCAAACCTTCTCCCAATGCCCCACGTACACCCAAAGGAGGGGAAGGGGTGAGAAAGAGGAAGTGTAGGGCTATCCTGCTGCCCTCACTCCCCTTCTTTCTGTGACCTGATTTGCATCTTTGGTGCCTGTTCCTCCGCTGTCCCTTGGCCCCCTTCCCATAGTCACACGCACATTTTGATATTTGCAGTTTTTCCACTTTTGCAGGGCTCCTGTGCCCCTAACCCTAGAGACTTGTTCAGCCACACACAAACCCAACAGAAGAACTGCATCTGGATGATGAGCAGGAGGTGCCATCCGCAAGCCTTCCAAATGGTTTCTTGATGAGGGGGCAAAAGACAAGATAAAGCAGCAGTATCCTTGAGGGGGTGCCACCACTAAAAGCATCATGCACATCAAAATACAGTATTACCCCATATCCACAGGGGTTACATTCCTGTTTTTTTCCAATGAGGTGAAGGTCATAGGTATCCAGAAGAGTATGTAGCTTGGAGAAGAGGCCCTGAAACTGGACAGAACTTTAGAATTTAAGAGGGGAAAAAAGCCTTGTGGCCATTAATTTGCCAGTGTCCAACCGATACAAGCATGAAAATTAACAACAATGTCTGGTAAAAAAAAAAAATGGAACAAAATGTTTTTGGACTGCTTTTCGGTGCGGACAAGTGAAATGGTATATGCTGGTCACGCAGATACCAAGACGCATTGGTTTGGGGTCTCCGAATCTGGTCACTTCTTGCCTCTGCAAAGCCATCTGCCTCAGTCTGGACGGGGCAAGCAAGACAAGCAAACTAGGAGGTTAAGAAAAACAACAACAAACGGGCCTTTATTTATCTCGGTTGCCTACATGTGTTCCGTCCAAACCTAGGTAGTCCTGTCTTCTGCGCGCCTGACTCCAGTGCACTGAGACTGGGCTCCTTACTCTCGCACGTAAGCCCCGCTGTGCCGTGACAAGCTATTTTGAGAAAGTCGCTCGGCCGTCCGTCAGTCCCTGACAAGCCGCCGCCTCCTCCCGCTCTCCCGCCCAGGTCGCGACCTCTCACTCCCCTCGCCTGGCCAGAGCCGGGAGGGGAGGGGCACGAGCGCGCCTCTTCCCGCCCGAACCTGCGTTTGAATTGCGGAGGCCCGCCCAGCAGTCTGCCTCCGGAGGGCCAATCAGAAGTCGGGAGACACCGGCTCCCTCGCGGAGCTGGTCTTCGATTGGTCGCGCTCTGGAAAGGGGGCGGGGACCAGAATGCCGAGGAGGCTACAGTGTATCCAAGTGGGCAGAGAACCAAATAAGAGGAGGAGGGGAAAAAACAACAAGCGCCGCTCGGGCACGTGGGGGCGGGGCCAGGAGGAGGAGGAGGAGGAGGAGGAGGAAGGGGGACCGGCGGCGGCGGCGGCGGCGGCGGCTTGGCTCTCGGTCAGGCAGGAGCCCCGTGGGTGGGGCGCCCTTGGCACCGGTTCTGCCCGCTGCTCGCTCGCTCGCTCGCACGGGGCGGGGGAGGGAGAGGGAAAGGCAGGGACGGACTGGCCGGCCGCTGCTGCTCTCCTCGGCTTCCCTGGACTCAGGAGTAGCCCCGCCCCGAGCGAGGCGAGCCCCCGGCGGCGCCGCCCTTGGCTGGCCCGGCATTCCAGCAGGAGCCGGGGCATCCTCCTCCTCCGAACAGAGATCGGCGGCGGCGGCGGCTCCTCGGAGCTGGGCCCCCTCGGAGGGCTGCAGGGGCATCGGGCGTTGGGCGAGGCCGGCGGCGAACCGTGGGCGGGCGGACCGCCTGCGCCGCAGGGAGGCTCCTCCGCGGCCAGGACGCCGGCTGGTTGGTGGCCGGCCGGGCGGCTGTTGCTGCCTCTGCCGCCGCGCCGAGCCGCGCCGCTTGACAAGTGCTGCGAGGAGAGCGCCGGGCACGGAGGTAGGCACCGGGGAGGGAAGCGCCCACCCGGAGGGAGGCCGCCGCCGCCGCCGTCGCTGCCGCTGCGCCGCCAGGTGGGCCAAGGGATGGGCTCGCCTCGCTTCCTCCGGGCTGGCCTCTTGTCAGGCGGCGGCGGCGGCGGCGGCGGCGGCGGGCGGAGGGGGGCTCTGCGGAATGCGCCCCACTGAGCGAGCGGCGGCTCTCTCCGTCCCCCTCCCGACAGGGCTGGGAGGCGCCGCCGGGAGGAAGGGCGGCTATTAATTCATCGCGAGCCCCGAAGCCTCTCCCGTGGAAACGGAGGCGGGGTGAGGCAGCGACGGGGGCAGAGGGGAGGGAAGGAGGGCAGCCCAGGGGGCCCCGATCTCTCTTGGCTCACGCCCCCCCTGCCCGGCCGGCCGGCCTTCTTCCCTCCAGGTGCCTGCTGCGCGGGCATGCAGCCGGGCAACGCCGAGGTCCGCGCGGGCGACCGGCTGACCAGCGCTGCCGCCCGGGGAGACACCGGCGAGGTGCGGCGGCTGCTCCATCACGAGCTGGTGCATCCCGACTCGCACAACCGCTTCGGAAAGACGGCGCTGCAGGTGGGTGAGTCTGCCCGGGCGTCCTCCGTTCGTGCCCAAGGCCGCCCGGCCGGCCAGCCGCTCTTCCCCGCTAGCCCAGCCCTGGAGGCGGGAGCCATTTCTGCGCCAGCCTGTTACAGCGCTATGATTCCACTTTCAACATCCTGTATTGGGCCGGCCCCTCCCGCAACTGCAAACCCCAGGATTCCATAGCATGTTGAAAGCGGAATCACTGCGCTATAACAGACTAGTGCGGAAATGGCCGAGGTTCCCCCCTCCCTTTCCCCGTCGCCGAACTGCCACTTGTCAGAAGCTTACAAGATGAACCTGTGATTTAAAGAGGAATCTGAACGCATCCCCAACGCAGCTTAGGCTCCTTCCCGTATATTTTGGGGTGAGTGTTCTGGGTCAGAAGATTTATAAGCTTCTTGGCTATGACCTACGCCCAGCACCTTTCTCTGTAGAAATGAGCCTTTCTGGCCACCTCCTTTCTCAGATATACTTTGACCTAAAAGTGCTGCTGGCCTTTGATCTCAAGCATCTTTGGGGCCACATGATCCTTGCGTGTGTCTTCCATCCCCTCTTTTTGCTTGGGCAGAAGTCAGCAACTTCTTTCTGCTGAGGTGAGCCAAGGGGCACAGGATGGTTTGTGCGCAGCTGACCTGAGGGAAAGGAGAGGCAAGCCCTGCCCTGTGGGTTCGGCTACTGGCAGGTCCTGTTTGAGCAGAAATGTTCAGAGTCAAGGCTTACCCAAGGCGTACCCAAGTGGAATCCCCTCTTCTAGGGCTGCCATTTGCCTCTATGCTGATTTCTGTGTCACATAACTCAAAAATCATACTTTGGCTGCAAAATCCCCAGAGCTGTGGGTGTTAACGTATTGTGTTAGCAAGAGTTCATGGGCACTATGATTTCCACTGGATTGCAGCTGAATTTTTGCCACTTTCTTTGATCAGAGAGAATGGCATTGTCTGCATGTGCTCTCAAAACAAGGGTAACTGAGTGCCTGATGTCCCTCATTCCTCTTTCACTTCATCTTCCCCCCAGGTAATGATGTTTGGCAATGTTTTCGTGGCACAGGAGCTACTGAAGCATGGTGCCAACCCCAACATTCAAGATGAGTCAGGCACGGCACCTGTTCACGATGCTGCCCGCACAGGCTTCCTTGACACCCTGAAAATTCTGGTGGAGCATGGCGCTGATGTCAACGTCTCAGATGCCTCTAGCTCACTCCCCATCCACATTGCCATCCGGGAAGGTCACACCAATGTAGTGCACTTCCTAGCACCTCTGTCCAAGCTACGATACCAGGACTCGGAGGGGCGCACACCACTGGAGCTGGCACAGCAGCTGGGCCTCTCGCATATCCAGGGCATCCTTGAGCAGCACCTTTCTGTCCCAGCTTAATGTGAAAACATGGGGGGCAGGGGGAGGCAGCCTACATGCTTGGGCCAAATGCAAACCAGATCAATACTGAGCAAGCTTGCCTCTCCCATGTTTAGCTCTCCCCACCCCATGAGGACTCTCCCCTTCTTTTCCTGGCCCCTGGAACAAAGGCAGCTCCTCCTGCCCTACCTCAGAGTGTGTGTTCAATTATCTTGGCTGTTGTTTCTATTTATGTGCCTGTTTTATGAGTTATTCCTCCTCTCTTCTGATCTCTTCATTTCTTCCAAACTCAACCAGTTCCCCAGGATGTAGGTGGCCCTTAGGGTTTAGTGCTCCTTTTAATGACATCCTATACTTTGCTTTGGCCCTGGAGAGAAGAGTGCACCAGAGATCTTTGGAAAGTTCAGATTTCTGGACTAGAACTCCCAGAATCTTCCAGCTAGCATGGCTGCTGACCATACTGGCTAGAAGATTCTGAAAGCTGAAGTCCAAAAATAGAACTTCATCAGTTCCGGAGGAGTGTGCCTTAACCCTCTCTTACTACTGCTCCCCATCTTTGCCTTAGGAATTTTCCATTATCTCCTGATCACAGTCAAGGAGGGATGGGTTTTTTCTTATTCAAAGAGTGTCCATTACCAAGCTAAGACCTTCTCTTCACCACCACTTGCCCAAGAATCTCAGTCTTTTGGGTCAACACCTGGTTGTTTGTCTTTGAGGGTATGTCTCTGTACTCTTGTTTCATTTGACTTTTTCTTGTGGAAAGTTATATTGCAAATTCTCTGGTGTGTTGCACTTACTCCCTTGTGTGCTGGGCAGGGATGGCAAGGCAAGGCAAGGCAAGGTGTGTATGTTCAATGCTACAGCACTGACTGAATGGGGTGTTGCAGGGCAGAAAGCTACAGCTGAATGGAAGACTTTGCCATGATTTATTCCCGTCTTTGTGGATAGGATCTTTAGCTCTGTGTCACTTTTAGATCTCTGTAACATCTAACTGTACAGGATTCTCCTTCTGTTGAAGACCCTAACAGCCTGTGATCTCTCCCTCATTTTTGTATGAGCTCAGAGAGGTCTCCTGGTCTGTAAGCCATTAGTGATTTTTTTTGCCTTGGTCTTGGACCTGCCCTTCACACATCTATCAAAAGAGTGCTAAATCTGTTATCTTTGACTAAAATGTTTAAGGCTTGTTGTGGCAGCTTGTTCCCTGTAATTAATTTGTGGATCTGAGCTGTGTATATAGTACATTTTAAAGGAGGGGAAATTTATTCTATTTATTGTGATTTGCAAGGATTTGTTTTATGGAATGATTAATTTAATTATTAAAAAATTAAATCTATTTGCAATTTATTGAAATGAGATCCTGGGGAATTTTTCGCAGGCGATAGTCAAACACACACCTCGCCTTTGGTTTCAAAGGACACAGCCCCCGACTTAAAATATAGGGTTCATGGTGAAGCTTTGCTGCTGAATACCATTTTTAAAACTTAGAACCACAAAGTCTGTGAAGTAAAAGTCATAAAGGACATTCTGGGAGCTGTGAATCACTGTGCTTACATCATTTGTAAGTGGGAGGGATTTGTATCACACCACAGCCCTGCTTTCAAGTACACTGCCTTTCTGAGCTGCAAGTCTGGTTTGCATGCTCCTTCTTGCCACAAATTAGATTAACACCCATTCTGTATAACAGCATGAGTAGTATTGGGCCTTCTAAATATTATAGACTTCAGCTCCCATATTTCCTCACCATTACCTTTTCTTTTGGGAAATGAAGTCCAAGATATCTGGGGAGCCCAAAGTTCCCCACTTTACCTTTATAGGATTCATAGAAACAGCTTTAAAATGACAGCATACCACACCACTGTCAGTGTTAAATTATATTTCTGTGATACTTTACTTTTACTTTATTATTATAATGCTTTAGCCATAGGCCATTTGCATATATGTCACCAGAATCTGTGATAAAAGTACAAATAAAGCATTAAAATATTGCAGTAGATCATACTTTAAAGCATATAAAATACAGTAGGTGACTAGTACAGTAAAATATGGACATATAGAGTTATAAAATATATAAGATATAAAAACTATATAGTCATAAAATATATTAGGGTGGACATTAGTGCTAAGATTAGTAAAATCAATAAAAATCATCCCCAGATATTTATGTGATAAGGAAGTACTTTGCCCCTGTGCAGCAGTTCAAGCCATGGACTCTTTATTAAGAGGCATTTGTAGCCTCTTAGGTGCTTTCTTAGGTTTATTTCTTGTGCATTTTCCAAGGAATCCAGGACAACGTTAGTGGAGTTTCCCTTTCCTTTCCTCTGTGTGGAGGTTAGGCAGGGAGTGAGTGACACGAGGTCACCAAAAAGTTTCACAGCTAAGAAGAGGTCTTCCCATTGTGTGCCTTCAAGTCATTTCTGACTTACGATGACATTACAGTGAACCTATCATGGGGTTTCTTTGGCATGATTTGTTCAGAGGGAGTTTACCTTTGCCTTCCTCTGAGGCTGGGAGGGTATGACTTGCCCAAGGTTACCCACTGGGTTTCCATGGCCAAGCAAAGATTTGAACCCTGGTCTCTAGAGTCATAGTCCAATGGTCAAACCACAGCTTGTTGTTGTGTGCCTTCAAGCCATTTCTGACTTACAGCAACCCTAAGGTGAAGCGATCATGGGGTTTTCTGGGGACTGAGAGTGTGTGACATGCCCAGGGTCACCCAGTGGCTTTCCAGGGAAGTGAACCCACACCTCCAGGATAGGCCAATGCAGCACAGGCCAATGCTTAAACCACAACAGCAAGCTTGATCTCAAAACCATGACTTAGAAGGTGTGAATTCTCATGAAGCAATTAATATCTTGCCTCTCTTATTCAATAGGAAAAACTCAAGTTGGTTAAGAAAACACATTTAAAAAAAAATTGGTCGAAGCAGTCTTTGATTGGCTGAGCCCTCTCGGGTGGGTCCATCAGACAAAGCTAGTTTGTTGTAACTTGTGTCTTGTGTAACTTGTGAACTTGTGTCATCTCATGTACTCTGAAAACAGCTTTTGGCAACACCAGCAAATTCTGGACTGTTTCATCCCCAGCCACTTGCTCACTGTTTTGGTTTATTTTTCCCATTGCCTAGAGAAACTAGGGATGGAATTGTACCAGTCTCAGTTTTCTTCTGTTCACATACTTATCTGTCCTGGTGTGGAAGACAATAGAGAGAGTTCCTCTTTTTGTTTTCAGCCAATTTACCTTTGGGTATATACACAGAAATGAGATGCTGAACTGAGCCTAGACCCTGTACTCTGAGCAATGGCTCTTCAAACAGGCCCTAAACACACAGTAATGCCTTCCACTGCAAAAGCAGAGCCTGTACCATTGAGCTTACTGTGGCAAGATAGGGGGAAAAAAGTTGTGTTTTTTTTTTTTAAATTAAGGACTGTAATGTGTCTGTCAGCACAGAATCAGGCTGAGAAAAATCCAGACCCTTTTGTGACTATGCCTTGCCTCAGATTAGTAAATAGGGTAGGATAGGATTAACACATCAAGTGAAATCTGCAGGTGGGCATCTGATTGAAGACTCCCCTCTGGTTGCATAATGGCAGTCAGCTTCTTGAGCAAATCTGAAAAAGGGAGCTTTGCCTTTCTTTACTGTTTCTTACTTACTGTGAAGCCTGCTACTGCTCTTGGAAGACACTGAACCAATTTCCTGTGTCTAATGTTTGGGTAGGATGGGGAGGCAAAGTCTGCTTTCAGTCTAGCAAAATGTGCAAGACTTGCCTGTCTGATTTTGCTCTAGCAGTGCCGATACATCAAAAATAACACAAGCAAGGGAGCTTTGTATGGGACAGACAGTACTAAAATGAACCTGTCGCGTTTAGCAGGCAAGTGTGGAGCTTTATCACCCGAAATAATGTCCCAGCTGCTGGGTGGGGCCCTCAGTGGTGCAGGGAAGGAAGGAAGCCAAACATTTTGTAACACCAGTTGTCTGCTTTCTTGCCAAGCAGTGGTGAGGCGGGGGGGGGAGGTGCTTGGGTGCAGCCTGAGATGTAAGCAAGAAAGAGATAGCAGGAGGTTTAAAAATGAAAGTACATAACAGCTGAGCCTGTTTTGCAACTTCAGAGTGTTTGACTCTGTGCCAAGATCCCAGCATCTGCCAGGAAACCATCAGAATCGGAGTGCAGGAATTACCAGTGACGCAAAAAATGCCAGTGGGTCATTGTTCCTTGCCTAAGAACTAGTGATGTCTTGCCCTGTGGTACGGCGGTTTGATACAAAGGAGTAGCTCCCACCAGATACATGGAACAAGAAGATGGAACTGGCTAGTGTTCAGCTCTCTTCAGCCACAGGCTCTCATGGCAGCTGTATAGTGAGCCCACATAATACAGATTAGTTGAAAACTTGGGAAAGTATTTTCTGGACTAGAACTCCCAGAATTGTCTAGTCCAGTGGTTTTTAATCTGGGCTCTGTGGATCCCCGGGGGGGTCCTTGGAGCCCTCGCAGGGGTTCTTCGAAGCCCTGCTGCTGGACACAAACAGCAGAAGGAGCAACAGGGATGCGGCAGTGGGGGGGCTGCAGGTGCAGAAAGTGCTCCCTTGTTTGCTTTCAAGTCACTTCTGACTTATGGCAACCATAAGGTGAACCTATCACAGAGGGTTTTTTGGCAAGGTTTGTCCAGAGGGGGGTTGCCTTTGCCTCCCACTGAGGCTAAAAGAATGAGATTTGCCGAAGGTCACCCAGTGTCTGAGCCAGGATTTGAATCCTAGTCTTTAATAAATGGTCTTTAATAAGCCTTTAATAAATATATAAATATTTATATATTTAAATAAATATTTGAATATTTAAATATTGAGGTAAGTCTTGGGGGTCCCTGGCAATAAATTATATTTACAGCAGGTCCCTGATAAAGAAAAGATTAAGAACCACTGGTCTAATCAGCATGGCCATGCTGAGAGTTCCAATTGCTCCTCACAATATTTCCAAGATCAGGATTAGCTAATTTTTAAGCAAAGGTAAACAATCTGTTGTCCAGATGTTGGGCTCCAGTGAGCACAGCCACTGGTCAGACACAATCAGAGCTGGACTCAGTAACATCTGTTGTGAACAGTACTCACTTGCTTTAAAGGTATCTTTTTTCCTCTTTGACTCGAGAGTAACTGGGAAAGGAAGAGTAGCTTTGGACCAAAAATCAAATTCAAGCAACCTGGTCTGTTAGAGAAGGTCAAACAGCAGCAGTCTACATGACTATCAGAACTACACATGATTATATGGAAATAATTTCCACTGAATTCAGTAAGATTTACTTCTGATTAAACATGCATAAAATTGTGCTACAAAAGTCATAAAACAGTGAACAGCCTTTCAAATTTGCGAGAACTTCTCAGGCTCAATTTTAATAAAGAAAGGGTTGGAAGGACAGTGAATGCAATTATATCTAGTAAGATTTTTGCCTTTGTCTTCCTCTGAGGCTGAAACTTGAGAAGGCAGCAAAGGCAAATCCCTACTGAACAAATCTGGCCAAGAAACCGCTGTTCACCTTTGAGTTGCCATAAGTCAGAATCAACTTGAATGCACACAGCAACAACAAAGCAAGACAGTCCCCTCTGTTCCCTTAACACACTTCATCTTTCTACTAAATGTGGATAGGATTTAGTCTGAACCTCTCTTAATCATAGCAGCAAAGTAGCTTTGTTTCTCACAGCAAGAGAACAGCAGTGTCATAGGACA
This sequence comes from Iguana delicatissima, assembly GCA_948472985.1. NCBI lineage: Eukaryota > Metazoa > Chordata > Lepidosauria > Squamata > Iguanidae > Iguana > Iguana delicatissima. The sequence continues at coordinate 128,919 of CAOKZL010003074.1, forward strand.
TGTTAAATAACTACTGTACATTTCTTGTAGGGTTTGCCAGGTGAAATAAAGGACAGAGCCCCTTTCACTTTTAACAGTTATGCATCGGAAGCCCAGGAAATCTTACTACACCGTAACAGATTCAGTCTTCGACGTGCCCTGTGACTTCCTTAGGGTTGCCAGAGAGCGGGCTC